>JAJIBD010014519.1:0-32199 GCA_021461705.1 Cryptotis parvus | reverse complement strand
TTAATTTGTTTTTCTATGGCTGCACCATATTTCTTAACTAAATATTTCAATTGCCTATAGATTTATTTTAATCTCTCACACCCCAGTTAAGGAAGGTGCCAGCGAGAGACTGGAATGAACCAGAAAGAGAGACCAACCTGGGTTCACTATGAGACAACTTGTCTGACCCCTGAGGCAAGACCTAAAACAAGCTGGCAAGACCTAAAACAAGCTGTGTTCTGACCAAAAATTAAAACGGCAAGGTCACAGAAAGAGCTCTTTGTTTATCTAAAGAAATTGATAAGGAACCTGAGAGACTGGATAATCAATCTAGTGAGGAAGCAATGCAGTGCGAACTATATAGCGCAATCTCCCCAGGAAGGTCACCAGAATCTCGGTTTTAGATAAAATCTTGTCTCTCTTACTATGTCTATACAAAAATGACTAGAAATATAATTGAAATAATTGTTTAGTATATCAAGATAAGAGAAATCAACAGCCTGAGATTCCAAACTAACCCCAAGGAGCTAGGGCAGAGCCTCCTCTATTTATTACACGTGGTGAGAGGAAGCTCTTCTCATTTTTTTTGTTTTCAGAGTAAAAAGGCCTTTTAGTTTTTGCCCCCAGTTTTGACTGGGGATGGTTGTTGGAGTAGTCAGAGGTTGAGGATTGGAGGTCTGAGTGAGTTAGTCTGGTCAGCTCTGCTCTGCTCAGTTGGTCTCTTACTCTCTGCTCTCACTTTCTGTTGGTGTGTGTATAATTAAAACCTTGAACTTTCAAAGACCTGGTGGTCATGCTTCTGTGACCATCTGCTGGCCCCCTGAGCACAGCCAGGGAGCCTGATGTACCTTAATACTGTTGGGGATTCTAGACAGCCCTGAGGTCCGGTCCAGACCCGACAGAAGAAAAAGAAAACAATCAAGACATAAAGATATTTTGTGCTCATGGACGGGAATTATTAATAAAAAGGTATATTACTAAAACATTATACCATGCAATAAAATCCCTATCTACATATCAGTGATATTCTCTACAAAAATAGAATAAAATATATAAAATTTATTTAGAAAAGTATCTCAAGTAACATAAAACACATCTAAGAAAAAGGGGGGTACCACCGTCTCCAATCTCAAACTATACTACACTCTAATATGCAAATGTAATTAAAACAACATAGTATGGGAATAAAATAGAAAAAGAGATCAACTGCATAGAACTGAGAAACTAGCAATAAGAAACATATGTCTGGTCTACTTATTTATGACAACAGAGCCAAGAGCTTTTTGTAAAGCAAGGAAAATCTCTTCAATAAAAGGCATTGGGAAAAAGGTGAACAGCCACATGTAAAACAATTAAACTAGAACACACCATACATGAAAATTAAAATACACCAGAATCTTGGATATAAGATTGGATAAAACAAAATATAAATTAAAATATTATAATATATGATTAAAATAGCAGTAGGAAGGCAAGTTTAAAGCAATGGATTATTAAACAAACTCCTATTATTAAAAACCTAAGTAATTCAGTAAGAATATATCTCAACAAAAATTCAGAGGACTGTCTTCTCTCATCAGTCATATTTTATAACTGCATAAACTTTCATTTTTGTCTATTTTCACAATACCATCATCCTGCCTCTAATTTAAATGGACAATTTTAATGAAAAGTGTCATTAGTTTATTTATCCTGGAATAGTGAGCCTTCATAATTGCAATAATTAAATATTATTTCTTATTTCTAGCTTCTACACAGTTTTGGAACACTTACCACGGAACTATCAACTGGTTACATTGTTCATGCTTTGTACTCTGTAAACATATTTTCTATTTGTAAGTTTTGATGTAGATTTGCATTTCCCAATGAACACCTATGCACTAGAAAACAGGAAGTCATGAGAAGTGATTTTTATTGACTGTTGGGCAAGTTGCTTTAAGTTTTGTGTCCTTTTATGTCCTACATAGGTCAAACACTGTATAATTCATGTAGCTTATCACTAATTGTTCTATCATTTATCATGCCTTCTTGTGCTTGTATTGCAGTTTTGTCATCCATTTGTTTTATTGTTTTCCTTCAGTGTTTCAATTCTCAAAAACACCTCAAAGCATGCAACGTTAGAGTGAAACAAACAGGAAATTTCTGTGTACTCACAAGGAGTTCATGCACTATTGCACCAGAATAAAAAAAAAATTAAGTCAGTCAGAGTGAAAGCTAAAATGTAATTGGCTAAAAAAAGTTTCTGGAAAATGCACAGAGTGCTCTTACTTTTACATTATTCTCTAGAGTGTCTCATGTTCTACTTATTTTTTGATCACTGAAATAACCTCTGCATATTTTAATAAGAGTTCAAAAAGTGCATCATTTTGGAGTTCACCATGTATGGTTTCAATCCGACTGTTTTCTGTTTTGCATTACATGCTATTCCTAAGTTGGGCTCTCCCAAACATGACGTATAGCTACATCTCCCCCAAAAGGGTAAAAGATGCTTGCCTTGGAATAAGCACAGAGAAATTCATCCAATCATTAAAACTTTTTTATTCATAACACAGTACTGAACACTTTAACTGTTCCCTCTTGCCTATTATAAATATTCTCTGGTACCTATCACTTTAGCTCACAGGGAAAGAATGCAAACAGTCTCAGGAATGAAATACTCAAGAAGGTTCTCCTGCTTAGTAAGAGCTATTTTATTTTAGATGACAACATTTTCCTCTAGACACAGGGAAAGTTGCATGTTTAGCCTGTGAGTTTCTCATTCTTAGGAATGTGTGATGTTTCACTTGAGAGAAAAAAGAAGAATGAAATGCAAATGGTAAAAAAAATGTGCTGAACAATACCTTTCTTCCTTCAGTTGGCCTTTAAAGGAATGTTCATTATTCTGGTCATATCTGGGTGGTCATACCACATTCTTCAGGAACAAATATAGTTTATATCAAGATCTGTCTTCGGACATTTAAAAAGTCAATAGCATAGAGACCAGAAATAGTTGTTTCTCCACCTGGAGTCTGGCCTGTACCTCAGCATGAGATGTATGTTTTCAGCTTTCTTCCCTAATATGAGAAATCATGTTCTCTCTTTTTTCCCTCTGCATCTTTATCTAAGTAACTGAATTAAAATAAGCAAAAACAAACGCGACACACACAATTGGAACTACGCTTACAGAGGAAACCAAGTTGCAACAGCAAGAAAAAAAAAAACCTCAGAGACATTCATTTTATATGAGCAACTTCATCTTTCCTCACACAAATAAATAAACAGAAACATTTTATTTTGTCATACAGACAGAATTTCCTTAAAATAGAAGTCACTCAACATTTCATATGAGAAATGAAAACAGGAAGGCAGTTATAATCATATACATTTCTGATTCAATAATTGTCAATAAACTATCATATTTGTAAAAATTGTTGAAGTTTGCTCCTGAATTTGATAATGTTTCTAATTCTTGATACAAGATAAGGAGAACAGGATTTAAAAAGAAACATCTATATATATGTATTATAATCAACAATACGTAAGAGAAGGAAGAGAGAAAGAGAGAGAAAGAAAAAAGAGAGAAAAGATATAAAGAACCTCCCATAGAGGCAGGCTAGTGGAGGGGGGAGTGAATCGGAAACATTAGTGGTGGGAAATGGGTGCCGGTGGAAGGATGGGTGCTGGAACACTGTATGACCAAAACCCAATCATGAACATTCTTGTAGCTGTTTATCTCATGGTGGTATAATAAAATATATTTTAAAAAAGAAGCATAAAACTGTTGATTGTGTTAACAAAACATTATTCTAAAGATTCCCATGCTGGTACCAGAGCTATAGCACAGCGGGTAGGGCGCTTGCCTTGCATGCTGCCAACCTGGGTTCAATCCCCGGCATCCCATATGGTCCCCCCAAGCACCCCATGAGTAATTCCTGAGCAAAAAGCCACGAGTAGCCCCCTGAGCATCACTGGATATAGTCCAAAAAGAAAATCATCATCTTCATCATCGTCATCATCATCCCATGTTTTTGTTTCCTGTTCTTTATATTTTGGGTCACACAAAGTTGTGCTCAGAGCCTACTACTGTTTCTGTGCTCAAGGACAGAACCTGGACTCACATGATGGGAGGCTATACATAGAGCCAGGCATCTAATCAGGGTTGGTGGCATGCAAGACAACTGCCTTGACCACTGTACTATCTCTCTAGTCTCTCCCCACATCCAGCGATGCACAGAGGTTACTCCAAGCTCTGTACTCAGAAATCACTCCTGGCAGCGCTCCAGGTACCATATGGGATGCTGAGGGTCAAACCCAGCGGTCATCTATGTGCGATGCAAGCACTCTGCCTGTTGTTCTATTAATCGAGGCCCCTCCATGCTTCTTTAGAACAGTATAAGATGCCTTTTACTAAGATCACCAAGTACCAAACTGAATTGCATATCACAGTGATTTCTAGTTTTTATACCATCGCAGTTCTGTTACTAATTTGTATCACTAAAAAGGCTGATTGCAAGTTAAATGCTGTATACTTTGTTTAGTATTCTTTTGAAGAGTCTTAGAATAAATAACATTATTAAGAGCTCATGGTATACATGATGCTGTATGGTATTTAATTTGACAGTATGACAGAGCTTTGATTTCTATGTGGTCCATATTTTTAGCATATAACCAGAAATTTAATGTTATCTACAGATTGCTTTTATCTATAATGGCATAATATTTAAAACAGGAGGTTAACAGGCTAAGCTATATTCAATGCCTCTGTAACCTACATAAGTGAACAAAGAACATAAAACAAAGTCAATGTACTTGAATCCAAGAAAATAAAACTTAAGAAAAATCAAGCACATTTTATTAGGCCTTCCCTAATAAGGCAACTACTTAGACTATAGCCAATGAAATATATACATATATATATATTCTCTTTCATTATATATTCATATATATTTCATATATTACAAACTGGCACGTGATAGGGTCAAATGGAGATGTTACTGGCGCCCACTCTG
Source organism: Cryptotis parvus (assembly GCA_021461705.1). Taxonomy (NCBI): domain Eukaryota; kingdom Metazoa; phylum Chordata; class Mammalia; order Eulipotyphla; family Soricidae; genus Cryptotis; species Cryptotis parvus. The sequence goes on along the minus strand of JAJIBD010014519.1, from coordinate 27,232 downwards.
AGCAAATCGATAAATAACGGGATGTCAAGTGATCAAGTGATCAAGTGATGTATTTCATATATTCATATTTAATTATATATATTCACATATATATTTCATATATTCATATATATTTCATCATATATACTTTATATATATTTTATATATTCATATATATATTTCATTAGCTATAGTCTAGGTAGTTGCCTTATTGGGAAAGGCCTAGTAAAATGTGCTTGATTTTTCTTAAGTTTCAGTTTCATACTTGTCACTTGTTACTTGCCTTCCTGTTGTTCATCGATTTGTTCGAGCAGGCGCCAGTAATGTCAACATTCATGGGAATGAGGTTCATTATTGCTACTGGTTTTGGCGTATCAAATACACCATGGGCAGCTTGCCAGGCTCTGCAGTGGCTCTAGGTTCATCAGGTGGGCCCAGTCTTTCTGTGTCAGACCATCAACAATCCAGTGCCCACGGAGCAGAGCCCTGAGTGTAGACAAGCCTGTCTCCTCTCTGCCACCTGCTGATGCAGCCGAGCACCACAGCCACACCTGCAACACCTCGAGGGGCAGGTTGGCGAAACACCAGTTTTTAAATAATAAATATTTTCTCTGAAACTTTAAATTATTTTGTTCTGTTCAACATAACAAATATTTTTTCAGCTATGTGAAAAATATTGTTCTAGGTGTTGGGAAAGGACATTAAAATGAATAAGAGGGCTCCTTCCCTCTGCGAATCACTGACTAAGAATACATTTTACTAGTGCCTACCCTCTTCAAAAGCACATAATGAACTATTTGTAACTTTTCCCTGGTCCTTGGCCACAACGACAGGCACAGCTTAATTAAAAATCCATATAACTCAAGTTTCATACATAGATATATATATATGATATATATACATATATATCTTTATTTCAGCATATTCTCTTGACACAGGTACACCCGGCAGAGCAGAAACCAGCTTTCCCCGTTCTGCGCGGCCGCTTTGCAGCGCGCAATTTACCTCCAAATTACCAAAAATATTCTACCCACCCCCTCTGAGAGAGCCCCACAAAGTAATGAGAATATAGTGCCCACATGGCAGAGCCTGGCAAGCTGTCCGATGAGTGTTCAATATGCCAAATCCAGTAACAAAAATGTTTATTTTCCTGACCCCGAAAAGAGCCCTTAATATGGCAGCAGTAAGAAAGGCAAACAAGCAGTGCCTGATAAAATTTCATGGCTGTCCTAGGCTGCCAAAACAAAGAAGGACTAAAATGACTGTCTGTACTTTCAATGCACGTACACTGGCATCGGAAGCATATATTGAGGATCTGATGCTGCAAGCAAGAAAGATCAAGTACGACATCATTGGTCTTACTGAGACGAGGAGGCGTCAGTCGCATCATGCTGTATTTGACACTGGAGAAGAATTGTTCCTTGGAACATGTGATGAAAAGAGGCGTCGGTGGCGTTTGGTGTCCTTGTCAACACGAACATGGCTGTCAACATTGATTCATTTGAATGCCTAACAAACCGAATAGGACGATTACACTTGAGGAGATGTGGCCCACTGCCAGCAATTTCTATCTTCATTGTCTACGCACCAACATCCACATACAAAGGAGATGGAAATTGAGAAATTCTACATGGAATTGGAGGAGTTCTATAAAAAAAGATCACACCTTCTACAAGATCATAGTCGGTGATTTTAATGCCAAGATAGGACCGAGAAGATAGGCTGAAGAACTCCACATCGGGACCCATGGCCTAGAATGGAACGAACAGGGTGAGAGACTATCTGAGTTCATCATGTCCACCAAGACTATTCATGGGAACTCCACAGTTTCAGAAGGCTGAAGCAAAACGTTGGACATGGGAATCTCCTGGCGGACAGTTCCACAATGAAATTGACCACATCATCTTCAATCGACGGTTTTGTCTGACCGATGTTGCTGTCGTCCCCAAATTCGGACAGGATCGGACCACCGTCTCCTTTGTGCAAAATTCTACTTCCCGCAACGGGGAGAAAAAGCTGCAATGTTTAAGAAGAGAACTCCCAGAACGACCACCAACTGGGAACTCTTTGGCACCATTGTGGCAACATGGGAAGATACCATCATTGATGACATCGATGAAGAATACAACCGACTGGTTCAGCACCTCCATGATTGTGCGAAGAATGCCGAGAGAGAGAAAGACACAAAAGGGACGCTTGTCTTCAGAAACTCTTGAGCTCATTCGCCAACGTGGCAAGGCGTGGAGCCTCAGGAGACCAAATGCTAATGTCCAAGCTAGCTAAACAGTGCAGAGAAGCGATAAAAAGCAGACCTCAAAGACAGAAGAGCAGAAATACTGGAAGATGCAGCAGAAGCCAGGAAAAGTATTCGCACTGCCCGCCTGTCCTTCGCCAACTATAAGACCAAGATGAATGCCATCCGACGCCCTGATGGATCTATCACATCTTCCAGAAAGGCAATGGAGAAGATTATCCAGGACTTCTACTCAAATTTCTTTGATAGCCACATCCACCTGCCCACATACCAAATTCCACAGGATGGATATGTCATTCCCAACGTTCTCCCTTCTGAAATCCGACATGCCATTTCGTCAGTAAAAGAAGGGAACAGCACCAGGTCCAGACAAAGTCAGACCTGAACATCTGAAGAATCTGCCTTCAGTACTCATCAATACACTAGCTCGGCTCTTTACATTCTACCTGTTCGAATGCAAGGTGCCCTCCCAATGGAAAACAAGCAGGACAGTTCTACTGTTCAAGAAGGGAGACATTCACGACATCGGCAACTATCGCCCCATCTGCCCGTTGTCTGTCATCTACAAGCTGTTTACACGAGTCATCTTGAACAGGATTAGCAGAATACTAGATGAAGGACAACCATGCGAGCAAGCAGGTTTCCGGAAAGGGATTCAGCACAATCGACCATATCCACACAGTAACCAAGCTCATTGAAGTTTGTAGGGAGTACAAGATGCCGCTCTGTCTCACGTTCATTGATTTACATAAAGCCTTTGATTCTGTGGAGACTGAAGCAGTCATTGAAGCCCTAGTCAAACAGGGTGTTCAAACTCAATACATCAAGATCCTTCGTGAGCTGTATTACGGATTCACCACCAGGATCTCACCATTCTACAAAGAAGTGATCATTGATGTCAAAAGAGGGGTTCGACAGGGTGATACCATCTCACCAAAACTCTTCAGTGCTACCCTCGAGAACATCATGAGACAATTAGAATGGGAAGGAATGGGGAGTGAAGATATGGTCGGCAACTACCATCCGCTTCACCTCCGCTTCACTGATGACATCGTTCTAATAACACCAAACATTAGCCAAGTGGCACAAATGCTGGCTGACTTTGACCGAGAATGTGGAAAGGGGTAGGTCTACAGCTGAATCTGAAGAAAACTATGTTCATGAGAAATGAACTAGTTCCAGAGGCCCCATTCACTCTCAATGGAACAAACATCTCTGAATGCAGCCGTTATGTGTACCTAGGTCGAGAAGTCAACATGATGAACCGACCTAAAACCTGAGCTGCGCAGGAGGAAGAGAGCGGCATGGAATGCCTTCAAAGGCATCGAAGAAATAGCTAAAAGGACAAAGAACCTCCGGCTCCGGGCACATCTCTTCGACTCCACCGTTCTCCCTGCATTAACATATGCCTCAGAGACCTGGGCCCTACGAAAGCAGGATGAGAATGCTATTGGGGTCTCCCAGAGAGACATCGAAAGAGCTATGCTTGGAATATCACGTCTCACTCAAGTGAGTGAAGGAATCCGGAGTTCTGACCTCCGTCGCTATTCCATAATCAGGGACGCTGTCTCGTTTGCCAAGGCATCGAAAATCAGATGGGCTGGACATGTAATGCGATTTGGAGACAACCCGCTGGACTAGAGCCGTTACCGACTGGATCCCACGGGATGTCAAAAGATCACGTGGCCGCCCACCTACAAGATGGTCAGACTTCCTTGTTAAGACCCTGAAGGAACGGTTTGAGGCTCTTCATATTCATGAATCAACCAGATGCCATTGGGCTACATTGGCACTTGATAGGGTCCAATGGAAATGTTACTGGCGCCCACTCGAGCAAATCGATGAATAACGGGATTCAAGTGATCAAGTGATTCTCTTTAAAAACAAACCAAAACTTTGTCTTCTAGTTCCTATTAATAAAGATTCCCTAACCACCTTTCCACCATTTCTTTGGTGCTGCCCAGTTCAAACTGACACATATTTGAATAAATTGAAAGTTTCAATGTACCTCACTTTTCCTTTTAACAATATAAAATCATTGACATATTTGTTGAAATCAGTAAAAATAAGAGATTAGAACATTTCTCTACAAGTATTTCAGTTGACTTTTTAGTCCAAAAAGTCAAAACCTATCGAATATCACAGAAATATAGGTATAGTAATAGAAATAAATTTGAGAACATCTAAAAAAATTAGTATATACTTTCTGCTAGTTCAATCCTGCATCATTTATCTAACACGAGTTACTGGCATTTGCAAATGCTATATTTCAGGCATTGGGAAAAGTTTTATAAAGGTCATAGAATAAATGATGTATTTTACTGAAGTATAACTTAAGGCAATATTCCTTTAGTGGAGATAAAAAGACGGTGGAGGTGCAAACGCAGGGTCTGGAACAAGTGGAGCAGTGGTTGCTCTCAACGTTTTTGAACTGAGGGATGGGACTACACAGAAACTCACACAATTTCTCAGGAATGAAAGTAAGTGTCATTTCTTTTAAACTACTTCAGGAGCAACACCAGGAGTGACACTGGGCCACTTTTCATTCAGTGGCTAGAAGACACAGGGGCTGAGAATCTTAAGGAAGAAAAAGACTGCTCCATGTCAGGCTGATCAATTTTAGAAAAGAGTTTTCATAGTATAACCACTGTTTTGCATATTCATTTTATTTTTGCTATTGCACAAATAATTTGCAATGTTAAATGCTTTTCTGAAAAATCTAAACTTTCTAGATTTCTACAGTGCCTAATGTATAAATAGAGGTAGTAAAAATTCTTTATAAACATCTTTTTTGCTAAAGTCAATATAAAATTATTCTTTGTAGGAGAATTGCAAAGCCATTTCCTTTGAGCATTGGATGTTGTGTCTGTGCTGGACAGGCAACAGGCAGGAAGAGAGAAGTGCAAGGAGCTCCACGTCAGTGTGGTTCTAGTGAGGCAGGATAACTGTTCCTTGTGTTCACTTACTTGGTCTTAAAGTTCTCTGCATATGGTGTGTATAATGGACAATGAGTCCTAATTCACATTCATTCTTCCTAACATTTCTAAATGTTAAGAAGTTTGCCAATGTATGACAAAAATAGCAAATACACAATTTTTACATTTAAATGTCAAAATTCCTTACAAAGATTATCTTCTGAAACTTGAATTGGAGGCAGGAATAAGAAAGAATCGTATTTAATTAGAATATATATATATATATATATATATATACACACACACACACTTCAAAACAACTTTAGATTATAACTGTTACATATGTGCAATTTATTCAAGACTGACTGCTGTTTATAGTGGAAAAAAATAAGCCCTTATTTGAAGTATCTAGTCCATTGACATATTTAAAAGTGCTGACCCACGTTAAATGTAGAGGTAATAAAAATTCATCTTGAAAATACTTTTTTTTGCTAAGAGATGGGAAATAGTTTTATGAATGGAAATGGAATAGAAACATTAACCCAGTATTAGCATAGTGTGAAATATTCTTTCACCTCTGTTAAATGATTTGAGTGGGTATAAGAAAAAAAGAACTGTAAAAGGCAATCTGGTAATATATTTGTACTTGACACTTTTGATTAAATATCAATTCTGTATATTATGCACTTTATATATATATATGCATATATGTTGGATGTGGACAGACTTCACTTATCACTTATCTTCCCATTGTTCATCGATTTGCTTGAGTTGGCAACAGTAACATCTGTCCTGTCACATGCTAGTGTAGCTCGAGTGGGCAACAGTAACATATGTCCTGTCACGTGCTAGTGTAGCCCAAGGACATCTGCTCGCTCCAGGAACATGAAGAGCCTCAAACCATTCCTTCCTGTCATGGGAATGAGATCTATAATTGTTACTAGTTTTTTGTATATCAAACACAACACGGGTAGCTTGCCAGGCTCTGCTGTGTGGGTGGGACACTTTAAGTAGTAGGCTCTCATCTCGTTCATTTACTGATGAACCTCAATGGGGAGAGATCAGCTTTTCTCTTGGGTGGAGCTCTGAGAAGCTGTGAAGTCCAAATGCTGAGAATGACTGATCTCATGGTGCGGGGCTTCCTCTGACTTCTAGCTAAGTCCACTGGGATAAGAGGTCATGGCTAGACCCTGCCTAGAACTACATACAGTGTATAAATGTGAAAGATCCTGGGAAGGACCTGGTCCTAACTTCCAATATTATCTAAGACTGTTGTGTTGGATAACACTTTCAGTGTTATCTAAGACATGGAGGTGGAGGAATGGGCTCCTCCTCCCATTTCTCCACCTCCATGTCAGTGGGTGTGACTGCAAGCTCCCAGCCACCGCAGCCAGCAACCGCGGAAGAGAGACACTTCAGACCCACAGCTGCATCACTCGGCCCCATGTGGAAGCAGCCCATGGAGTTCTGGAGGATGGTAAATTTCTCAGCTAGCCCCCTGGCAGAGTCCAACATAGCTACAAAGTTTTGCTCACAGGTACAGGGGGCCAAGCTGGCCAGACTTGGAGCAGAGATTTAATGGAATCCCCATTTAAAAAATGCAGTGGCATTGTTTTCACAGAAATAGAGCAATCCTAAAGTTTGTAAGAAATTACAGAAGAACCTAAGTAGCAAATGGAGAAGGGGGAGACATCACTGTCTCTGATTTTGAAATATATTACAAACTATAGTCATCAAAACATATAGCAGTGGAACAGAGTAGGGAGTGTAGAAATCAATTCACACATACATGGAGGCACTAACCTATAATAAATAATTAATAAATAATTAACCCATAATAAATAATAATATATAATGGGAAAACCACAGTGCCATTAAACAGGAAAATAGGATAACCAACGCAAAAGGGTGAGACTTTTTTGTGTATGATACACAAAGCACTAAACAAAAACAGATTAAAGACTTGAACATAAAACCTAAACCCATGAACATCCTAGAAGAATGTGGACAGACAAATATAACATCCCCTCTCTCTCTCTGTCTCTCTCTCTCTATATATATATATATAAAATATATAAAAATGTATGTATATGTTACTAGTCTTGGTGCAATTGAAGGTGTGTTATATGTTTAAAGAAGTTAAATTTCTAGGAGGTGGTTACTGAGAAAAATTTATTTTTCTGAAAATGGGGTAGTAGTGTTACAATAGATTCTGACAAGTGGATAGCATGGAGGATTAGCATGCCAAACAACAGATGCCTTTAGTCTTCACTTGTCACTTGTAATACTTGTCTTCCCATGGTTCTGATTTGCTTGAGTGGGCACTAGTAACATCTCCATACATCCTTTCGCGTGCTAATGTAGCCCAAGAGCATCTACTCGCTCCAGGAACATGAAGAGCCTCAAACCATTCCTTCAGGTCATGGGAATGAGGTCTATAATTGTTACTGTGTTTTGGCATATCAAATACAACACAGGTAGTTTGCCAGGCTCTGCCATGTATACTCTCAGTAGTAGGCTCTCATCTCATGCATTTACTGATGAACCACAATGGGGAGAGATGGGCTTTTATCTTGAGTGGAATTCTATGAGCTGTGGAGTCCGGATGTTGAGAATGACTGCCCTCATGGTGTGGGGGTTCCTCTGGCTTCTTGAGAGGCTCTATTGGGAAGGCAGGCCAGGGCTAGAACCCGCCTTCCCTCCCTGGTGCCTCATGATCAGTTGAGCACAGGGAGAGTTGGTAGCAGCTCTGCCCCGTGTCCTTAGTGTTACAGTTCTTTTATTTTACAGCTCAGATTGTAGGTATATCTTTGTGGGCTGATTGGTGTAACTGAAAGCAGCCTCAAAATTAGGAAACATCATGTCTGAGACAGGAACTCAGAATGCTGCTCCTCTTCTCTTCCTTGCCACTTGCTGACTTGTCCACTCAATGCATTTGAGTCATCTGGATTGCTGAACATTCTGAATTTATGCATATTACTAACCCCTACCCCTTAACCATTTATGCTGTCTGTAATCCATTATTTTCTATGTAAATAAGCTTTTGTTCATGGCATTTAGATTGGATAAACAATATAGAAATAAAGTTTTAAGGCTTTGTGAGATGACAGATCAAATTGTATATGGCCTATATGAATGAGGCTTTAGAGACGACTAGTTGTCTCTCTATTATCTGTACCTCCCCTCCTTAATTCCTCCTAAGCAGTAGGCCAAATAAATTTGGTAACCTCTCTTCTGGGTGTTAAAGTGATTGCATGTGAATGATAAAAATAGTAAAATTAGCATATTTTGTACTTCTTGTGCTGACTTTTTGTTTTTTTTTTTTGTTTGTTTGTTTTTGCTTTTTTGGGTCACACCTGGCAATGCTCAGGGGTTATTCCTGACTCTTTGCTCTGGAATTACTCCTGGCGTTGCTCATTATGGGATGCCTAGGATTGAACCCTGGTCAGCTGCATGCAAGGCAAACGCCTTACCCAATGGGCTATCACTCCGGCCCCCATTCTGCTGACTTTTATAGTAAAGTTTTTTTTCTCTTAATGAATTTTGAATATAAATGTATTTAATGAACCTATAAATAATATACATTCATGAACTTCCTTACTAGATTGTATTGTTGGTGGAGAGAAAGATTAGTAAAGGAGGAGCTGGTCCAAGTCATATTTAGAAGGCATCTCAGAACATAACCATTGTTCTGTGGACAGTTTCACTTAATAATATTGTATTACAGTTTTAACAGTAAGATTTTATATGAATTATATCTAGTCTTAACAGTTAGAGCTGCTTAATGTAGTTAAAATTTTAAGTAAAACAATGCTTCTGTAAGCAGTTTTTGAAAGTTGATGGAAACCACCTTTGTCAATGGAATGTTAAATTTCCCTAAATAGTCTACCCTATAATTTTTCATGGGGTTGACAGAGATGGAGGGGTAAACATTGCAAAAGTTATTTTCTATGATATACTAGAAAATTACAGCTTATACTATATTACTTTCATTTAATTTCACTTTATTGTATACATTATGTCTATACTAGACAACTACTATGTGTCTAGACAAATAGATTCTGATTTTATAATATCTAGGTATTAACAAGGATGTCAATATTTGATCAAAGTACACTAACAAGTTTTCTACACTGATAAAAGTCACTGAAAACTGTGTTCTTAAATGAACTTTGAGAAATAAAATTGTACCTATCCTCACAGTGGATTGGTGATAGAGAGAAAGAATTTGGAAAAAACGACAGATTATAGATCAGAAAGTAGAAGACACTTTCAGATGTAGCCATTGTTATATGTGTTCTGTTTATTCAACCCTGCTTTGTCTATCCCTGCCCCTCGAGGTATTGCAGGTGTGGCTGCAGTGCCAGGCTGTATCAGCAGGTGGCAGACAGGAGACAGGCTTGTCTACACCCAGGGCTCTGCCCCCTGGGCCCTGGATGATTGATGGTCTGACATAGAAAAAACTGAGCCCCCCTGGGATGAACCCAGAGCCACAGCAGAGCCTGGGAAGCTACCTGTGGTGTATTCGATATGCCAAAAACAGTAACAATAATGGACCTCATTCCCAACGAATGGAGACGTTACTGACACACACTCGGAAAAAATCGAACAATGGGAAGACAAGTGACAAGTGACTTTGTCTATAATAAACAAACTTAGGTCTTTGTTTGAGCCAAGAATTTTTTTTTTTTGGTGAAGCAAGGTAGTTTTTACTGAAAATTATTTACAAATATTGAGGGAAAAAAGAAAGAAATACATGTTTAAAAGAGAATACAGGCTTCTCCAGAGTGAAAGAAGCAAGAGAATAAACATTGAGATAAGCAAGCAAGATATTTGTTCAAGGGAGAGCTAGGATTTGAAGAGCAAGCCACATTTTTGAAGTTTACAAAGTTTATTGCAAGTAGAGGTCATAAAAAACACATTTGATAGATATCTTTTCGTTAAAATTTATTTGAAATAATGTCTCTTTTTTTCTAATTATATAAACAATGGTTTACAAAGTTGTTCACGATACAGTTGTTTCAGGCAATCAATGGTCCTGCACCAATCCCACCACCAGTGTGACCTTCCCAGCACCGTTGTTCCCATTTTCCCAAGTCTGCCTCCTTAGCAGGCACAAAACAATTTTGTTTTATATTTCTTGTTATAACAAAATGTTAAATGATATTGTCAAGCAATAGTTCAGTAAAAGGTAATTTGTGAAACGTGTTGCTTCTCACAGTTGTGTCATTAAAGTCATCAAGAATTTGTTAAAGTCATTGAGAGTTGTTTGTTGCTAGTTAAACCTTCTGAGTTACTGTTTTTCCTTATTGAGCTTAGTGATCTACTTTTCCATCTAATTTTCTGTGCTCCTACTGGGCTTTCAGTATTGTGACATGAAGGTGCTGCCTGCAGGACTGGGATGATTCTTTGGATTGGCATTAATTAAGACCAGTCCTGAAGCTGGGCGCTTTTTTCTTATAATTTCACAGTTTATTCACACACTCAGAAACACACTCATACAAGGGCTTGAGGGTTCACAAGCCCAAGACACTTGGACCGTAAGCATCTGTGAAGCAGTTATTGTGTACCTTTTTTAAAAAAAAATAATGTTTTATTATACCACCATGAGATATACAATTATAATATGTTCATGTTTGAGTTTCAGTCATACATTGTTCCAGCACCCATCCCTCCACCAGTGGGGCACTTAAGTGAGGCTGCGGAGAGAGGGTTTGACTTCTAGGCTGTGGAGTGTGGCTGTGGAGGTAGGTGGGTCACTTTTAAGAGGCTCTGGAGTGTGGATGTGGCTTCTATACTTCTAGGCTACAGTCTGTGAAGTGTGAAGGTGGTGTGTCTAGATCTTCGTAATATGGAGGGGAGAGAGGAGGGAGGCTGCAATTCCAACTCTGGAAAGGCCCTAGAGTTTTCATCCAGAAGATCAGTGTACCTGAAAATTTCATTGAGTTTGTGTGTCTCTTGAGATTCATCCTGCAATACTGTCTTTTGAAATGGAAAGACCAGAATTACCTAACTGCTTCTAAACATGGCATAGCTGTGTGTGCTGCTTCAGGGTGGCAGGTAGAAAGTTCAAAAGGTCGTTATAGTAACGTGTTTATGGCTAGAAGCAAATAGCTGTTTTCTCTGTTTTTTTTTTGCTTTATCTCACTAGGTGTATAGTGTATATTAAGGACAAATGTCCTAATATAGTCTTTCAAGATGGTAAAAGGTTGTCAGTATATGACAATAGAAGAATGTGAAATAAATGGTGTTTAAATTCATAATAGTTTCTGAAGACAGTTTGAGAAAGTGACATTGTCAAAAGCCTACTCAGCAATAGAGATGCTTTATATGGATTGATAAGAGGAGGAAAATTGTGGAAGAGAACTTTTCTAGAAAAGTCTTAAAGAAAATCTGGTATTTTAATTGTAACTATGCCAACATAGTTTGTTTAACTAGAGGCTCGGTGCCATTTTTGTTTTCCTGTCCAGGAAACTCATATTATATATTTTTATTTCAGATGGTTGTTGTAGTGTATTCTTGGTTATCAAAATGCAAGTCTAGATTTGGGACTTAACTTTTTATTTTTCTTTGATTTTGAGGGGGAGGGGAGCAACTGGTGTTGCTAAAGATTTTCTCCTGGCTCTGGGTTTAGAGATCACCTTTGGTGGAACTTTCAGGACCATATAAGGTGCTGGCAATTGAGCTCAGGTCGATTGCATGCAACACAAGCACCCTACCCGCTCTCCTACTAAGGTCTGGCGAGCCAGCCCCTAACTGTGTGAGATGAAAAAGGAAAATATTCATGTAAATAAAAATGTCTGTCAAATAACTATATGACATTAATAGCATAATGATGTTTAGTTGTATAGCTAAAAGGACATATCAGATACAACTGGTTGCAATTGTATATGACTTTGGTTTTTGTATCTTGTGCTTTTCAATTTCCTATTATATACAGGCAAACTTTTAAAAAAATATATGATAAGTTAAAAAGAAAAAGATCTGAACTCAACTTTTTAAAGTGCTCCAAAACCGTATTTGAAGCTGTCTAGTTTTACAATGTCCACATAATTTGGGGGTAAGAGAGATAACAAGATTGAGATCTTTAGTCTGTATCCCTTTGATCAAATTAGGAAGAGATTTTTCAATTCTGGACAACAACACCCAGGCTTTAAAAAGAAGAAATGAAAACCTTCCATCTAACTAGCTATAATGGAATACCTTTCAGTTTGATAACACTTAAGGCGTTTGAGAAGGTACAGAATATAAAAACACACTGGGACGTAAAAATACACTAAATTTTTTAATCAGCTTTGTAGAAGTTATGTTGTTAAATAAATGAACCTCAAAGAGAAAGAGAGAGAAAGGGAAAGAAATAAAGAACCTGCCATGGAGGAGGGCTGGGGGAGGGGGAGGGAACCGGGACGTTGGTGGTGGGAAATAGGCACTGGTGGAGGGATGGGTGCTGGAACACTGTATGACCAAAACCCAAATATGAACTTTTTAATTATATCTTTGTAATTGTAAAAATAAAAAATTAAAAAAGAAATAAATGAACCTCATAGCTGATGATCTACTTAATACTTTAAAAGAAAAGCTGTTACTTTTCCACAAATATGGACTTTTTGAAACAATATAACTTGTTGCAGAGTCATGAGCAGGTAGAAAGAGAATGCAAATGAGAAGAAAATTGTCTTAAAATTAGAGCAATGCCCAAAGCTTCCACTTAGTCTACATTTGGAAATGGTGAGCTTTGATCTCAATTTCAGCTAGAAAACCACTATACCAGGTACTATTTCCCTTTCCTATACAATTTAAGTTTTTTTAAAACCAGTGTCAGCAATTTCACATCCTCTTGCACCTGGAAAAGTGCTGTTTCAGGCTTACAGATTATTCTTCAGTTCTCCCCCTCATTTCACTTCTTCACTATAAGTAAAAAGTTGGGGAAAATATTTGTTTCTAGCAAGCCTGTCTTTAGTACACTCCTTATCCATTTCATTGTGGCTGTACTGTTTCCTGGATTTCAGTCACACCAGATGTCCAAGTTGTGAAAATCTTTAAATAACAGACTTTTGAATGATTGGCAGGAAAACCACACAAAATGTATTTCTAAAAGAAGATTGACATCTGGTCAGCAGGACATTATGAAAAGTTTCCACATAGGAAGATACAATTTCCTTTCAGATGAATTTGAATATCATTTGGTTAAGTCTCAATAAAGCAAGGAAAAGGTGTTGCCTAAGATAATACAGGTCATGGAAAGCTAAGGAAAATAAAGCAGACCAGAAAAGACAAATGCAAGATAATCTCATTCATATGTAGTATATAAGAAAACAAAGTAAGGTACTAGACAATGTATGATGAAAACAACCACGAGGACTTGAACAAAAGAACTGAGGTTATGTAAGACAGGGAAAGTAGGAAGGAAGGATGCTCTAGATAGTAGTGTAGGTATATTGTCACTTTGGTGATGGGATTGGTGTGGTAGCATTGTACTCTAGAGTATAAACATTGGCACATTTGTAAACTAATGATGTACACATCACTTGTATCACTTGTATCACTTGTCTTCCCGTTCATTGGTTTGCTGGAGCAGGCACATAACGTCCTGCCACATGCTAGTGTAGCCCAAGGGCAACTGCTCACTCCAGGAACATGAAGAGCCTCAATCCATTCCTTCAGGTCATGGGAATGAAGTCTATAATTGTTACTGGTTCTTGGGATATCAATTATGACATGGGTAGCTTACCAGGCTCTGCCATGTGGGTGGGATACTCCTGTAGTAGCTTCTTATCTAGTGCATGTATTGATGGATGGGAAAAGATCGGTTCTTCTGCTGAGGGGGAAGTCTGGATGTGGAAAATGGAGGCCCTCATGGAGTGGGGGTTGTCTGGCTTGTTGCGAGGCTCTGCTGGGGTGGCGGGCCAGGGCTAGAACCCGCCATTCCTCCTGGGTGCCTTGTGAGCTGCTGGGCACAGGGAGAGCCAGTAGCAGCTCTGCCCCATGTCTGTGAGTCTCTGGATCAGCATACCTGGGCCGGATTTAAAAAAGACTGCTGCAGGGTGGATCTCGATAAGCCGGGCTGTGATAGACTGATCTGCTGGTGGAGTTCTGACGAGGGAGAAGTCCGGATGTGGAAAATGGAGGCCCTCATGAAGTGGGGGGTCATCTGGCTTGTTGTGAGGCTCTGCTGGGGTGGCGGGCCAGGGCTAGAACCCGCCATCCCTCCTGGGTGCCTTGTGAGCGCCTGGGCATAGGGAGATCCAGTAGCAGCTCTGCCCCATGTCTGTGAGTCTCTCAATAATCACTATAGCAGGTGTTTTGTGAAGTATCTGTTCTTTTGATTTGCATCTTTCTGATGATTTACAATGTTGGCCATCTTTTAATAGCCGTGTTGGAATATCACGTCTCACTCAAGTGAGTGAAGGAATCGGAGTTCTGACCTCCTATCGCTATTCCAGAATCAGGGACGCTGTCTCGTTTGCCAAGGCATCGAAAATCAGATGGACTGGACATGTAATGCGATTTGGAGACAACCGCTGGACTAGAGCCGTTACCGACTGGATCCCACGGGATGTCAAAAGATCACGTGGCCGCCCACCTACAAGATGGTCAGACTTCCTTGTTAAGACCCTGAAGGAACGGTTTGAGGCTCTTCATATTCCTGAATCAACCAGATGCCATTGGGCTACATTGGCACGTGATAGGGTCCAATGGAAATGTTACTGGTGCCCGCTGGAGCAAATCGATGAATAACGGGATTCAAGTGATCAAGTGATCAAGTTGTCCATATCTATCTTCTTTGATAAATTATTCAAAATTTCTGAGAATTTTAAATTATTTTTATTACTGAACTTCATGAGTTTTATATCTCTGGAAATGTAAGTTTTATGATAATTGATTTACAAATATTTTTCCTATCAGTTGTTGATTTCCTTTTATATGCCAAAGCTGTTTTGTTCGAGGTAGTTCCATTTTTATTTTGTTTTTTGTTGTTTTTGCTCAAGTACATAAATTTATTTGATGTGGTGAAAAAGGCTACCTTACCCTCAAAGAATTTACATTTGGGGGGAAAACTGATAAATATTTATAAAGTAAAACCAAAGCAGGTTTGCAAATGTGGCACCAATAGAATGTGTATTGGGAGCTTGGGGTGGAAGCATGATCATTTGGTAATAATTTAATCTTTTAAAGAGTGATTCATCATAAAAAGGACTCATGATTAATAGTAGAGGTTAGGGGCCGGAGCGATAGCGCAGCGGTAGGGAGTTTGCCTTGTACGCGGCTGGCCCGTGCCGGCCCGGTTCTATCCCCGGCATCCCATATGGTCCCCCGAGCAATGCCAGGAGTAATTCCTGAGTGCAGAACCAGGAGTAACCCCTGAGCATCGCCGGGTGTGACCAAAAAAAAAAAAAAAAAAGATTTAAAAAAAAAATAGTAGAGGTTAATTGAGTAAGACTGTGGATGGATTGACAGGAGTTGATAAATGAAGGAACAAAGTCCCTAAAGATTCAAACAGGAGACTATCAGAAAATTTGTTTGTGTAGAGATAATTAGCAAATTGGGAAGTGGATGAGTATTATATTTGAATATTTGCCATCTAGATGACCATAGAGCTATAACAATGAAGACATAGTGTGCCATAATTTAAAAAGCAGGTGTTCATAAGCAAAGAAACATGATTGTTATTTCTTTAGACCCAATCAAACAAACAAACAAAAAAGCTAACCCACTAGTGGGTGGACCCTGAAGTTGGAGTTTGGTGACCTCAGGTGAGGGCACTGGACTCTCAATAGCATGTCTGGTGTGGAGGGGTGTTGGCAGGGCATAAGCAAAGCGTTCAGGGCCAGACAGAGAGCACAGTGGGTGGGATGCAAAAGAAATAATAGAATTAACTTCTGACATTTTCCCACAAAACAGAAATAAAATGAACAACACATTATCTTTATTCTGAAGAATTAAATTTGTTAAAATAACCATCTTACAGAAAAGCATTTATAGATTCAATAAAACTATCACAATCTAAATATATCTAATTTTGAAGGCTGAACAGACAACCCAGTGCGCTGAAGTACATGCTTTGTCCGAGGGAGGCCACAGTTCTGTCCCAGCACTGCACTATCCCAGGTGCTGCCAGGTGTGACCCCCAAAGACAGAGCTGGCAATATCTCCTTAGCACTTCACTTGACCTTAAATTCATTTTTCATAGGAAAAACATTACCAAAAGTAGTACTGAACACAAAGAGCCTGAGTAGTGAGAGCAATCCTGAGGAAAAGGAGTGAAGGAATCATATTTATTGATGTCAAGCTCTATTAAAATTCCATTGCAATAAAAACAGTGTGAAAAAACAGTGTGGTAGCGAACTAAAAATAGATAAACACATCACTGGAGTAGAACTGAGAAATCAATTCGATAGATAGATAGATAGATAGATAGATAGATAGACAGACAGACAGACAGACAGACAGACAGACAGACAGACAGACAGACAGACAGACAGACAGACAGACAGACAGACAGACAGACAGACAGACAGACAGACAGACAGACAGACAGACAGACAGATAGATAGATAGATAGATAGATAGATAGATAGATAGATAGATAGATAGATAGATAGATAGATAGATAGATAGATAGATAGATAGATTAGATAAATTATATCCAAAGGAATCAGAACATATGATTGAGAAACAAAACTCATTTCAATAAATGATTTGGAAAAACCATGTGTCCATATACAAAAAAAATGAAGAATGAGAGAGGGAAAAAAAGGAGGGAAGGGTAAAAAGGGAAGGAAGGGGGAAAAGGAAGGAAGGGAGAAAGGTAGGAAGGGGAAAAAGGAAGGAAGGAAGGAAGGAAGGAAGGAAGGAAGGAAGGAAGGAAGGAAGGAAGGAAGGAAGGAAGGAAGGAAGGAAGGAAGGAAGGAAGGAAGGAAGGAAGGAAGGAAGGAAGGAAGGAAGGAAGGAGGGAAGGAAGGAAGGAAGGAAGGAAGGAAGGAAGGAAGGAAGGAAGGAAGGAGGGAGGGAAGGAGGGAGGGAGGGAGGGAGGGAGGGAGGGAGGAAGAAAAGGAAACTAGGTCATTATCACACCAAACATATTAGTTAACTCAAACTGCATTAAAACTAGGATATTAAAGCCAAAATGAGGGGGAAAGTTGAAGATAACGCAATGTATTTGATAATATTGACTTTAGTAATATCTTCGAGGATTTGTCTCCAACATCAAGGAAAATAAACAAAAGAAATTATATCAAGCTAAAATGTGCCTTCCTGGTGAGTATGTAGTCATTAAAATGAAATGCCATTCTACAGAGTGGGAGATATTTTCTGATAAAACATCTGATAGTGCGATAATATCCAGAATATATAAGGACTGAAAACTCAAAAAAAAGCACAAAATATTTGGTCGGAGTGATAGTGCAGTGTGTAGGGCATCTGCCTTGCACGTGGCCGAACCGGATTAGATTCCCTGGCATCCCATAGGTTGCCCCAAGCACTGCCAGGAGTAATTCCTGAGTGCAGAGCCAAGACTAACCCCTGAGCATTGCTGGGTGTGACCCAAAAAAAGAAAATAAAGGAAAGAAAACAAAATAATGGGGGAATAAATAATATACTTCATAAGGAAGACAATAATCAAGAGAAAACCAGGTACCGCTTCATTCCTGTGAGAATAGCCTATATCAAAAATGCCACAAACACATCTTCATGGTCAGAGAAGTATGGAGAAAATAGAAAACTCACACATAGATGGTGGGATACAAATTAACCCAGATTCTATGGAAAAGAGTATGGAAGTTTTTCAAAATATGTTTTGTAAAGATCCATCATTTAAATAGATCCATCTATACCTATATCTAAATATATATATCTAAATATATATATATATATATATAATATATATATACATCACTGTATCACTGTCTTCCCGTTCATCATCGATTTGCTCGAGTGGGCACCAGTAACATCTCCATATGACCTGTCTCATGCAAGTAGAGCCCAAAGGCACTTCCTTGCTCCAGGAACATAAAGAGCCTCAAACCATTCCATCAGGTCATGGGAATGAGGTCTACAACTATTACTGGTATTTGGCATATCAAATACAACACGGGTAGCTTGTCAGGCTCTCTCTCTCTCTCTCTCTATATATATATATATATAGAGAGAGAGAGAGAAGAGAGATAACAGAGATGTGTGGATATATATATATATATATGTATATATGAACAGAGATGTGGGGATATATATATATATATCCCCACATCTCTGTTCATTGAAATAACACTTTACATGAGGTAACCCAAATACACAACAAAAAGATAAGAAGATAAAAAGTGGTATAGATACACAATGGAATACTATTCCATTATTAAAAATTAATAAAATAATGGAAGGATCTGGAAAAGGTCATGCTAGGTGACCTCTTTTGCAATAACACAGAAGAAACTGGAAGAGGTCACGCTAGGTGAAATAAGAACAGATTAGTGGTATATTATCTTACTTACATATAGGATATTAAAAAGCAAATAAAGAAACAGAAAAAAAGACCCTTGGACTTTGCAGAACTGTGGATACATCGAAAGAGTCATGGAAGTTGGAAGGCTAGAGATGGTTCAATGAATAGTGGTGGACTTATTTTAATACTTTATAGTGAGCATGTATAATATTGGACTAATTAAACATAGTTTAGCAAACCAACATTACCTGTATTAAATAAACACACACACATTTCATGCATTGAATAACAATAACATAAAACTCTGATTTACAATGTTCAGCCAAAAAAACCTAATAAACAAAGTACTTATAATACTTTATATATTTACTCTCATATTTCTTAATAAGACGTGTTAATTATCTGCTTCAATATGTTAGATGTTTTCCAATTCCTTTTGAAATTATTCATAGTATGAGTTATCTCTCTCTAAATACATAAAAATTCTTGGAAAACTGCCTTCAGTCATTCCAAAATACAAAAATGAACTAGTTTAATTACAGAAATGTACTTCATGGATATCTTCTTGGCAGTGCCACAAGGATGAAAAAATAATCTCTCTCCACGGAAACCAAATACAACAAGGAAATTCTAATTGAATCATGTGTTATATGGACATGAGCCATATTGTTTTAGTCACGGACATTTATTTCCCATCACCTTTTAAAAAATAAAATATCAAATTACACTGAAGTTTCAAAGGTGTTTTTCCTCAAAAATTAAAATTAACTAAAATTAATTTACCAAAATAACTATGGAATTATAAATATGTTGAATTGAATACATGGGTTTTTTTATTGCTCTAAACAAAAGCCACTGTATATAAATACTCATAGAGCAATTAGAATAAAAGAAGACAGAATTAAAATGGATAAGAGATTACGAAGAACTAAGCCATCCTTCTGGTTGCCCAGACCAAAGATCTTAATATTACCTCTGAGTTTACTCCTTCCTTTAACAATAAATCCAATCCATCAGGAAACCTTGTCTTACCTACCAAGATATAAATAATCATAATGTGGGGCTGGAGTAATAATAAATGGGTAGGGAGCTTTCCTGGCAGTGGCAGACCCCATTCCATTCCCAGCATCCCATATGGTCCCCTGAGCACTACCAAGATATCACTTCACTTGCCTTTCCTTTGTTCATCAATTTGCTCGCGGGTGCCAGTAACATCTCCATTTGTTGGGAATGAGGTCCATAATTGTTACTGTTTTTGGCATATCAAATTACACCACAGGTAGCTTCCAGTCTCTGCCATGGCTCTGGGTTTATCCCAGGGGCCCTATAACTCCAAGCACTATAACTCCACTCCCTCCTTTTTTCTGTTTTTTGTTTTGGTTGTTCTTTTTCTGTGTCAGACCATCAACCATCTGGGGTCCATGGGGCAGAGCTCTGGGTATAGACAAGACTGTGTCCTGTCTGCCACCTGCCAACGCAGCCGGGCACCACAGCCACAGCTGCAACACCTCAAGGGGCAGAACCAAGATATATATTTATAATTTAATCAATTTTTGCTACTTCTACAGCAATGACACTAGTCAAGGCCACAATCATCTGTTGCCTAAATTTATACAATAAATTTCTCTTTGTTTCTGTTCATCCATTGCTAGCATTACAGCCAGTTACTTTTCCTGTTATGGTTTTTAATAACATTTGCCACATTTACCTATGACACTTCAAACCTGCCTCAGTGAGAATCTTAATTTTCACAATGCCCACCATGCCCTGCCTCAATTTGCACTCCTATTCCTGTCCAGATTGTATCTTACTTGGGCCCTCATTGGTCTCCTAATCCCCAAACATTCTAGCTATAATCCTGTACCATATTACATAGGCTGCTCCCTTTGCCTTGAGAGCTCTTCTACCAAGTTTATGCAACTCAATTACTATAACTCCACTCCCTCCTTTATTTCTGTTTTTGGTTTTGGTTTTTGAGTTACACCCAGCAGTGTTCAGGGCTTACTCCTCACTCAGGGCTGTGCCCCAGAGATTGAATCATGGTTGGTTACAGGCAAGGCAAGAGACCTACCTGCTGTATGACCTTTCCTGCCCCTTCACTTCCTCCTTGACACCACCTTTAATACATCTAAATTACTGTCCTAATTTGTCTGATTATATTTAGCTGACATTCTTTACCATAGCATTTATAACATACTATATATATTGCATCTTAAGGGTAACATCTTATCCAGTGGAATGACAGCTGCTAATGGCAGTGGTTTTTGAACATTTTTAAATCCCCCATTGTGCCATCTGTACCAAGTTCATTCAGCACAAACAATAAGCTCACCAGATAAAACAAAGGATGACCAATTTACTCTGAAGACAAAGAGCAAATAATTTGTAAAAAAATATTTATTTATGGTTTATATCCAACAGTTGTCAGGTTTTACTCCTGGCTCTGTGCTCAGCCATCACTCCTGGAGGTGCCTCAGGACCATATATAATGGTGGGAATCAAATATAGGTTGGGCTTATGCAAGGCAAGAGTCTTTCCCAAAGATCAAATAACAGGTTTGAGAGGGTTTTTTTTTTGTTTTGATTTTTATTTGTTTTGGGACCACAACTGGCAGTGCTCAGGGGTTATACCTGGCTCAAGAATTACTCCCCTTAATCAAAACAACAATGAGATACCACTTTACACCACAGAGACTGGCACATATTCAAAAGAACAAGAACAACAAGTGCTGGGGTGGGTGTGGGGAAAAGGGAACACTCATTCATTGCTGGTAGGGAATGCCGGCTGGTACAGCCTTTCTGGAAAACAATATGGACATTCCTCCAAAGACTAGAAATTGAACTCCCATTTGACCCAGCCATACCACTCCTGGGAATCTACTCTGGGAAGCCAAAAATACGCAGCGGAAACACCATCCCTACTTTTATGTTCATAGCAGCATTATTCACAATAGCCAGAATCTGGAAGCAACCAGAGTGCCCGAAAATCGATGACTGGATAAAAAAGCTTTGGTACATCTACACAATGGAATACTATGCAGCTGTTAGGAAAAAATGAAGTTATAAAATTTGCCTACAAATGGATGGACATGGAGAAGATTATGTTGAGCGAAATTAGCCAGAAGGAGAGAGACAGATACAGAATGACTGCATTTATCTGCATAACATAAATATATATGTACATATTATGATACCAATATCCAAGGTCAAGTGAAACATATACCAGGAGGTCTTGTCAAAGGTGGAAATTATCACAAACGTGTGGGAGTCAGAGGCTAGGTAAGACAGAAAATGGAACAGTGTGCTAACAATTGTCGAGGGTACTAATGCCAACCTAGAACTGAGCATTAAATAGAGGCAAAAAGACACACATGACAACCCTTTAATGTATGTTCTGTAATCCATAGTCTGGAGGGGAAGGAAAAGAGAAAGAGAGAGAAATGGAAAAGAAATAAAGAACCTGCCATGGAGGAGGGCTGGGGGAGGGGAGGGAACCGGGGATGTTGGTGGTGGGAGATGGGCACTGGTGGCGGGATGGGTGCTGCAACACTGTATGACCAAAACCCAAATATGAACTTTTTAATTGTATATCTTTGTAATTGTAAAAATAAAAAATTTTAAAAAATTAAAAAAAAAAAAGAATTACTCCCCTGGTGGTTCTCAGGGTACTATATGTGATGCTGGAGATTGAACCCAGGTCAGTCATCTTTCTGGCCGTGAGCAGATGTTTTAATATGTTGCCATGCAATACTTAGAATATTCTTATAACAAAGTTTGTCTTGTTGATATTTAACTGTATGACCTATAATTTTATTTGTTAAATGTGAAAGATCTGAATTCAAAAAGACTTCTCAAAAATTTGAGCAATAGTATAGCAGGTAGGGCATTTGCCTTATACATGGTCAACCCAAGTTCAATCCCTTGAATCCCATATGGTCCCCCAAGCACTGCCAGGAGTAATTCCCAAGTGAAGAGCCAGGAATAACCCTTGAGTATTGCTGGGTATGACACAAAAAATCAGAAAAAAAAAAACCTTTGAAAAATTTTTGGGAAAATATAATTTTAAAAAAAATGCAATTAAAAAATGCAATTGAGAAGTAAAAAGGAATATTGTTAAATGATAAAGAAAGTTACTGAAATTAAAAATCAAATGTCAACAGGACTAAAGTAGAAGTAAGAAAGGAATGAGGAAATCAAAGAGAGTTGATCTATGACACAGAAGCCTGGAAACAATGAGGAATTAAAAGCATCATGTACTCCTAAAGTTCCAGTTACAAAAATGCATGGGGGGGCAGAATGTGGGGAATGAAAAACAGAAGGATTACGTTGAGATTTTAAGGGAAAAAGGCATTTAAAACCACCAGGTAGGCTAACCAGATAGGTGACTGCTTCTGTTTATGCAAGTCAGGACAAAGGCAGTTGGGTTTACCTTTGGGAGAAAAGGAATAACGAAAAGTACAGTATGCAATACAAACAACTCCATAAAATGTGGCATAAATAACATAAAAATTCACAGCAAACTAACAAAAGGTGAAGAATTTCTTGACTTCCTAATAGGATTCTAAAAAACATCATCGTAAACATAAAATTTAGTTGCTGAAATGTGAAAAATCACCTCCAGGATTTAGAAATGAAAGTAGGGTGTTTAATAAAAAAGCACATTCATTTGCTACCCAGTGAGATGCTTAAAGGAAAAAATAGTAAAATACATAAAAACTGAAAAATGTGAGTAAAGGTATCACTGTATCACTGTCTTCCCATTCATCATCGATTTGCTCGAGCGGGCCCCAGTAACATCTCCATATGACCTGTCTCATTCAAGTAGAGCCCAAGGACACCTGCTTGCTCCAGGAACATAAAGAGCCTCAAACCATTCCATCAGGTCATGGGAATGAGGTCTATAGTTGTTACTGGTATCTGGCATATCAAATACAACACAGGTAGCTTGCCAGGCTCTGCCATGCGGGTAGCATACTCTTGTAGTCATCTCAAAATCCAACATTTATTGATGAACCTCCCGGCCGCGCAAGCCGGGCTGTGATAGGCAGGTCTGCTGGGTGGAGTTCTGACAAGGGGGGAAGTCCGAATGTGGAAAATGGATTATTGTGAGGCTCTGCTGGGGTGGTGGGCCAGGGCTAGAACCTGCCATCCCTCCTGGGTACCTCATGAGGCTGGGCACAGTGAGAGCCAGTAGCAGCTCTCACTGTAGAAAGCCTAAATGTTTAATAAAACATTAAATGTTTAATAAATGTTTAATAAAATAAGCACATTTTGTTTGAACTTTGTTGTTTTGTTCTGGAACCACACCCAGTTGTCTCATGTCTTACTACTGACTGTGTGCTCAGGGACCACTTCTGGAGGGATTCAGGAGACATGAATGGCTCAGGGGAAGTGCAGGGGGAAAATAAGGAAGACAAGTGCTCTACCCACTGTACAATCTTTCTGGCCCCAATAACTGAAATTTTAAAGGCTGACTGTTGGGACTCAGAGGAGTCCTCAACAAATATTGGGATTTGTCAGGATCCCCAGCTGCATTTGGAGCCAATGACCGCTCCCTTGACCGATGGAAAAGTAACAAGACCACAAACTCTTGAAAGTTGGAAACTCTCTCCTAATTTATACACTCTCACATTCAAGTCTGCTAGTTTTATGTGTCACAAATGTTGGGGGATAGGAGGTTCAAGAGGTAATGGACTTTGATCATGAAACAATGAGGAGGAAAAAGACCCCTTCTTTGGCGGGGGTAAGTATCAGGGGGACCCCCCCCCCGAGAGATGGGATCCTGATCTGGGGCTATCGGCCTGCCCAGACAAAGGCAGAATCCTGGATTGTTGTTTTCTCCTTTCCTTTGCTGATAAACAATTATCTTAACAAATTTCTAGTTATTTTGTATAAACACAGTAAGAGATACAGACATTTATCTACGCCCTGGATTAAGTTCACAGGGTGGTTATTCCTGGAGACATCTTGATGTATTTTCCAGACTACAGTCTTTGAGCCAGGTAAGTTTTTTCCTAACCCAGACAGGGTCCAAAATCAGTTGCTTATCTTTGGGCCACAACAGTTTGTTCCATGATGGTGCTCTTAGCTTATACTGCTTATGACACTTAGTCTGGCCCATGTCGAGGCCAAGGTAGCTTACTCATGGCTTGCTGTGGGTTCATCCAGTCCTGTGATGGGACCTTCCTCTTGGGGAGAAAGGAACTAGAATCATTCTAAATCATTCTAAAGCTCATTGAGGTTTGCATTAGGAAATATGACAGATGCCTAGGCATAAATATTTCAAAGTTAATTAACTCCTAGATCACAAAGCCTTAGCTGACTTCCTGCATCTGTACAAAAGGATAGTTCTCCAACACAAAAGCATGCAAATGGCACCCAGGAAAGAGAAAAGCAACATTTTAGTAAGCCACTGCACCTGGTTAGGAAATTGACACCTACTGAGTAGGAGACAGAGAGCTGTAAAAAAGGTAATCCAACAGTGGATGATTATAAAAATGATTTTCATTTATTTATTTAATGGAGGTGGTACTCAGAAGGCTCAGAGAATCCATCAGGAGGACATTTCTGTACACACAAGGCAGTGAATGGTTCAATATAAGGGTCTAAGAATGTGAGGTTGCTTGGGCCTTGCAGATCTGGGAATACCTAGGGCACAATGGAGTTGCTGGGCACCTCCAGGGCCACACCCAGCAGTCCTCAGGAGACCGCCAGGGCTCGAACAAACATCTTGGCATGTATCCTAACTGCTCTTCTATTTCGTGGCATCCCAAACTTATTTGCATCTATATATTCCACTACTAAGTAAGAATATAAATAAATGTTTATGGATTAATATAATAAACATTAATTCTTGATATTAATAGTTCCATTAATATTTATAGACTTAATATATCAATTAAAATCAAAGTAAATTCTGAAAATATTTTTCATCAGAAGTTGAAAATCTAGTCCTAAATTTATGAAAATACAAATGGTCAAGAATAGTTAAACATTTTAAACAGAATTCACACTGTCAAACTTTAATATTTATTATCAGATTGCAAAAAATTAATTAATGCAGTGTGTTATAGATACAAGAATTATTGATATATGACTAAGTAGAACAATGGAGTATAAGAGACCAGGGTTGTAGTTCAAATATGTGTTCCCTTGATATATGTTAACAAGCCATTAATTCTGTATAAATTGTTATGTGTTGATACAAAATATATAGCTATAAGAATTTAAGCAGATAAAATAATAGACTATCTTTATTAGTGAAAGGGGAATATTTCTTAAACACAACTAAAAAACATTCACCAGAAAAAAAAGGGGACAAACTGGACATAAAATTAAGTACCTTTATAAATCAAAATAGCATTGAGAGAATAAAAGGCCACCAACTGGGAGATGTATTAACAAAAAATTTTTAACAAAGATCTCTTTTGCAGCAAAAAAAAAAAAAAAAAAAATGAGTACAACAGTTCAACTTTATTTTTCTGGACAGAATTTTCTGCACTAATTACACTGGAATTGCACAATAAACATATGGAATAGTATTCTAAATAATTGGCCTATCGGAAATACCAATTAAAACAGCAAGTTGGTATTGCTCACTCATCAGAAGAGCTAATATTACAGCAAACAAATAAACACACCTGACACTACTAATTAATGGGGAATGTGGAGGAGCAGCAACTTTCATAAATTGCAGATGGGAATGTAAATTAGGACAAACACTTTGGAAAAGTGCCAAAGAGCATATGCATATTTTAGCAATTCCAGTCAACAATGTACCCAATGGAAATGAATGCATAAATTCACAAAGGGATTTATATAAGAATGCTTATGAAAAAAAAAAAAAAAAAGAATGCTTATGTATTAGAAAACGTGATGTTTGAAATAGCCCCAAATTAGAAACAGGCTAATTGTTTGGGGCTTTGGGACCTAATAATGCTCTCTACTTGAACTTAAATGGCTGTTACATCAATTCTAAGAACTCCATATATAATTTGTGAATTTTTCTCTCTATGTTTTATTAAGTAAAAAAAATTTCCCCAAAATATAAAAGCTATTTGACAAGAAAGAAGTACAATACCCAGAATCCAAGCAGGAAGAATTAGGTAAGACAGAAATAAAATTTGTAAAGATAGAAAAGGGCAGAGATTTAAAAAAATTAAAAAAGAAATTAGGAGAAAGAGGAAAAGAGGTCAAGATATACAAAGGAAAGAAGGGGAAAAAGGAAAGGGAGGTAGAGAAAAGGAGAGTAAAATAGTGGACAGGGAACAGAGAGAGAAAGAAAGAAAGAGAGAGAGAGAGAGAGAGAGAGAGAGAGAGAGAGAGAGAGACTCTGAATTTAAATGTAGATCCTTTCCATAGAATTAAACTCTCCAGGGCCCAGAAGTATCTAAATAATAATTAATTCTTCTGGCAAAGAGAATAAATGTAAATGTTGAGAAGCCCCAGGGGTCCCCAACAATACTCGGGGAACAAGTTCACAGGTCCTTGAGATCAAGGACCTCCAAAAGAAGGACAAACCAAATGTTAGCTCAGCTGCAAAAGCCTTTACTAATTACCAATAATAAACAAGCTCTGCTACTACAATCCAAGATAATGAAGTTCCCCAGACCTCTAACTTTTGGTCAGAACTCCTACCATGCACTTG
>JAJIBD010014518.1:0-21922 GCA_021461705.1 Cryptotis parvus | reverse complement strand
AGCATAAACCTAACAGCATCACAAGGAATCAGACTAAGGATGACTAGAAGTGTCCATTCCCTCCGTGGCGCACATACCCCCCAAAAATTCAGTTTCTGAGAAAATTTTCTGCGTGTTTACTTCAGAAAGCAGAAGAGGGCACTAGTAAACTTTAGTTTTTGATAAACGTTTTTATTTCAGAGGTAACTTTGAGCTGTTAAATTTCTCTCTGTTTTCAGGGTTCAGATCTTTCTTATTCATGGTGAGTGATAATTTTTCAGTATCAGAAGTTATTATTGGCCACCTTAAAGAAAACATGGCTATTCTCTGTGGAAGAAAGAATATGAACTCGGTCTTGGAGGGGAGAAATAAGTTCAAAAAGACTTGGTGAGACCCTCAGTAGATAACAGAAAAGCATCTGCAACTGGTAGTAATCCTCCCTCTTTGTGGGAAAATATCTGCTGATAAGTGGCCTCATACTTCCTGAGGATAATTTGTGTGGAGGGTCCTTCCAGGGCTAAAGAAAATTCAATCAAAGCTTTTCTGCTTTCTGTCTTAATTTTGTGTTTGTAGACTTTACATATGGTAGGTGAATGGGTGAGGTTACAGTTGGGAAGTTTAATGACCAAGGGGAACAGTGAACCATGGATCTTGGATTATAGCAACCCTTAAGAGGGTTTCCCAGACAGCTTCCTGTGGTGTCTTTCTGGCAACTGGACATCAATTGATAGTGAGAGAAGAAAAACCAGGAATCAATACCCTGATTATATTTCTGACTTTCTACTTTTATTTCCCTTTCAAGCATTTTTTTACTTTTTTAAAATTTTTTTAACCAACAACTCCTTTATACCAAACAAGGTAAGATTCTAGTTAACAAGTAGAACTATAGACACTTTCATTTTTTCAGTGATAAATATTTGAAAATACAGTAAATGGGGCTTGGAGTGACAATACAGCAGTTAGGGCACTTGTCTAGAATGCAACCAACTTGGGTTTAATCCCTGGCATCCCATATGGTCCCCTGAACACATCAAGAGTGATTGCTCAGTGCAGAGCCAGGAGTAAACCCTAAGCAAATCCAGGTGTAATTCTTGTATCACTTGTATCACTTGTCTTCCCGTTGTTCATCGATTTGCTTGAGCAGGCACCAGTAACATCTTCATACATCCTGTCACATGCTAGCATAGCCCAAGGGCATCTGCTTGCTCCAGGAACATGTAGAGCCTCAAACCAATCCTTCAGGTCATGGGAATAAGGTCTATAACTTTTGCTGGTTTTTGGCATATCAAACACAACACGGGTAGCTTGCCAGGCTCTGCCGTGCAGGAGAATGATCATTACAGTGATAATTTATCTTTCACATAAATGTGAAAGATCCTGGGAAGGACCAAAGCAGGTCCTAATTTCCATATTGTCTAAGACTGTCACTGTGCAATTCAGAAACAAGAAAGAAAGATGAAAGAAAGAAAGAAAGAAAGAAGAGAGAGAGAGAGAGAGAGAGAGAAGAAAGAAAGAAAGAAAGAAAAAGAAAGAAAGAAAAGAAAGAAAAGAAAGAAAGAAAGAAAGAAAAGAAAAGAAAGAAAGAAGGAAGGAAGAGAGAGAGAGAGAGAGAGAGAAAGAAAGAAAGAAAGAAAGAAGGAAGGAAGGAAGAAGAAAGGAAAGAAAGAAAGAAAGAAAGAAAGAAAGAAAGAAAGAAAGAAAGAAAGAAAGAAAGAAAGAAAGAAAGAAAGAAAGAAAGAAAGAAAGAAAGAAAGAAAGAAAAAGAAAGAAAGAAAGAAAGAAAGAAAGAAAGAAAGAAAGAAAGAAAAAGAAAGAAAGAAAGAAAGAAAAAGAAAGAAAGAAAGAAAGAAAGAAAGAAAGAAAGAAAAGAAAGAAAGAAAGAAAACTGTTTATTAAAATAGGCTTAAAAAATGGGGAGGGAATTTCCTCAGTTTAGATTTTTAAGAGGAAGTGTTCACCCGCACAGCAGAGCCTGGCAAGCTACCCATGTCGTATTTGATATGCCAAATATCAGTAACAATTAAAGACCTCATTCCCATGACTTGATGGAATGGTTTGAGGCTTTTTATGTTCCTGGAGAGGGAGATGCCCTTGGGCTATCTCCGCATGTGACAGGACGCATTGAGATGTTACAGGTGCCTGCTTGAGTAAATCGATGATCTATGGGAAGTCAAGTGATCAAATGATCAAGTGAAGAGGAAGTGAAAGCAAAGTGTACATATAATTTGACGTTCTGCTCCCTTTGGGAGATGTAGATGTGGCCATCTGACACAGGTGTTTTTTTATATGCTTTCCATGTAAAGGTATCATAGAATTATGAGACAAAACTCTGGGCCTGCAAAGACAGAAATTAAAACTAAAATACCTGCATAAAATATGAATTATCAAAATCGATGGTTCAGTGGGGAGAAATTCTGCAGCACTGAGATAAGACAAATCTTATTTTATAACAGCTCTTGGGAAGATAGAAAAGTTCTGAAATAACAAAGCCCTGGGCTTATGGTACTCTCATTGATGTGCTCAGGAAACCACAAACAAAGAATCATCATGAAAACTGGTTGTTGGGGCTGGGGAGGTAATTCAACAGCCACATGCTTTGTATACAGAACCTTTGTGCTCAATTGTGTGTACTGCATTGTCTCCTAAACACTAAATGGAGTGAACCTTAAGCACTGAGATGAAAGTATACCCTCAAGGACCACCTGGTGTGACAAAATGAAACGAAAACTTGGTCATGGAACACTGACTTTCTCATGTCTTATAAAAAGCAAATATGAAATGGTCTTTGTCAGTTAGAAGCCCTGGGCACTCTATACACAAAACTTCTCAATCTAAAATAGAAAAATCCAATAAATTGTAATGAGTCATATTTAAAGGGTGATAAATTCAGAATTAAATATCTAAAACCTACTAGTAAAACAATCCAATAATTATGATAGTTAAATCTATCTAAACGCTTTTAAGTTCATTTAATCAAATTAAGCAATTAGACCATAACAATATAGTAAAATAGACACAGTAAGAGGGTTGTACACAGCTGTACTAAGTGCAGCGGTACACAAGAGCCAGCAGAACTATTCCCACAGTCATTCAGAGGCCATGTAGTGCAAGGGCACCCTGAATGTTTTTTTTAAATTTTATTTGGCACCATAATTTACAAAATTATTAATAACAGAGTTTCAAGCATACTATGTTTAACTCCTACTGACCACCAGTGTCAGTGTCCCTCTACCCTTGAACCCATGACCCCAAGTTCCTTCTCACTCTGTACCCTGGCTCATTAGCAACAGCTTTTGTAAAAAAAAAAAAAGTTTGCATCACATGCTTATAATAGTGTTGATCCTTATGGTTCTGATGAACGTGGTTGCCTCACCTCTTTACCACCAAAGTATCAGACTCTTTTTTTTCATAATTAGTTATTGGTAATACAGTATTCCAGCACCCATCCCTCCACCAGTGCCCCATTCACACCACAATGTACCCACACCCCCTCCCACCCACCCCCAGGCTGACTCAATAGTAGGTACCCCCTTTATCCTCTCTCTCTCTCTCTCTCTCTCTCCTCTCTCTCTCTGTCTCTCTCTGTCTCTACATCTCTCTCCCTCTTCTTTTACACATTGCGGCTAGCCCTGCAGATATTTAGAGTTTATCATGTAAGACTCTTTGTGTATATTCAATTGTGAGTTCTAGTCTGACATTACCATTTCCCACACTTAGTAAAAACACTGGTATATATTTATATCCCATTAATGAATGCAGTCATTCTGTATCTGTCCTTTTCCTTCTGACTAATTTCACTCAGCATGATAGTCTCCATGTCCATCCATTTGCAGGCAAATTTCATTATTTCGCCTTTTCTGACATCTGCATAGTATTCCATTGTGTACATGTACCACTCTTGACCTTAAGTTACTCCCAGTCCACCTCAGCATCCCACCTTCATTCCCTCCCTTATTTGGCATTATTATTTCTATAATCCAGAGATAAGCATTTGCCCACACTTGATACCTTTTAATAACTCTATATAACATATGAATGAAAACACCTAATATCTGTCCTTCTCCTTCTGACTTTCTTTTGCTTAACATGGCAAGCTCCATTCCCATCCAAATTTCATCCAACTGTATGATTTCATAATTTGAGGACCAGGGGCTTGAGTGACACCTGGCAGTGATCAGGCAACTACATGCAGTGCCAAGAATAAAATCAGGAGATCAAACCAGGGTTTGTTTAAGTCAAAGCTGGTACTTTAACCCTTGTACTATCTCTCCAGTCCCATCACAAATTATATTGAAACTACATAAGACCCCACAGCCTATTGAACCAGAAAAACAAGATGGACATTAAATGAAACTCCATAACAAAAAGGGGGAGGTAAAATCATTATACAATGATAGTGATATATATATAAACAGAGTAAACTCATTAAAAAGGTACAACATTTAAAATTTTATTACAACTGAAATATACAGTATCAGAATGTCTAATAAATAAAACAAATACCATCAGAAACAAAGGGGAAAATGCATCAATAGGTACCTAAGATATAAATACCTCAGCCTCAACTATGGACAGATCTTCTGGAGCAAAATTCTCAGCTGGGCCACCAGATCTCTAGGAAGCAATCCTGTAAAACACTAATTTCAGGACTGCATCTCCTTAGCTTTACTGCTCCTCCGAAATCTCAATTCTTTTGTTCTATTCTATTTCCTCTTGTAAGAAGAGCATGGGGTCTGGCGTTGCAGTATAATAGATAAGGTGTTTGTACGGCATGCAACTAACCCAGGTTCAATCCCTGGCATGGGATATGGTCCTCCAAGCACCTCCAAGAGTTGTCCCTTAGCACAGAGTCAGGAGTAAGCCATAAGCACCACTGGCATTGTCCCCCAATCTCCCCCACCAAAAAAAACATGACAACACAACTTGACTGATAACTAAAAGAACCAACAGGAAGCAGATTCTGCTTAATGAAGTTCTTCCCACTCCGTGTTCATGTTAGTTCTCCAAGGCAGTCTCTTCTTGGCCTTTGTTCAATTCACTTTACAGTGGATGCACTAATAGTCTCATAAAGGAAAGCACCTGGAAAGTTGAAACCACTGGATCTCTGAAGAATATATTGGTTCTAAATGTCCTGAAGGATAGCTTTGAAAAATCATAATCTTTCATAACTTTACATAGCATCTTCATAGTCTACATCTATGACATTCCTCTTCTTCAGTCTAGAGTAGATGGCCGAGGGATACTAAAAAAAAAGTCTATGTATAACACCATAATAGAAAAGACTCATAGAATATACGTCCCACTACTTGTTTTCCTTAATCAGCCTGGGGACATATCCTGGCATGACAGACCACACAACACATGGATTGAAGTTTCAGGTATATACTATATGGTCCAGAAATTCTACTTCTGATATTTATGCAAAAAATGTGAAAACACTCATTTTGCAATATGTGCACTGCTATGTTCTTTATATAAATTCTCAAAATAGTCACAGTGAAAGCAACCTGATTACCCACTGACAGGTGACTGAAAAAAGAATATATGGTCTATAAACCAGATAGAATATCATTCTGCTAACAAAAAAATGAAACCTTTCCTTACCTGATGGCATGAGTGGAACTTGAGTTACTCAATATGAAAAGGTCATGGGGCCATAGTACAATAGAAAAGGTAGGGTCTTTGCCTTGCAGCACACAGCTGACCCAAGTTTGATCACCAGCACCACAGATGGTAACCCAAGTTCTGCCAGGAGTGATCCTGAACAAAGAGCCAGGAGTAAGCCCCTGCCATGTGTGGGCCTTCACCTGCCCCCCACCTCAAAAAAAAAAGTGAAGTAGTTAGAGGAAGATGACATAGCGATGCTCATGTGAAATGGAAAAAAATTGAAATAAAGAAAAACTAAGCAAAAAGAAAACAAGTCTTAGACTCTGAGAACAAAATGATGGTTTTCAGGAAAAAGTTGGGAGAAGGAGGTAGGAGAACAAGCAGAGGAGGTCAGCCTGGCATAAAACGAATGACACAAAACTTCAGTGGTGGATGCAATGTGGTGTATATATTTATTAAGGTGAAAAGCAGAAAATATAAAGTTTAGTAAATCAATTTTTTAAAAGTTGGAGACTCAGAAAACTGTGGTCCTGGGATAGCATTTTCAAAGGGCCTGCAACAGGCTTCAGAGATATAGAAGGAGTTCAGACTAGACTGACACAGATGTTCAAGACAATCTTTCACTCTTATGAGCAGTGAAGAAGTTTCATGGGCTGTCACTTTTTAAAAGATTGACATAAAACTATCAATTAATATTGACATGGAAAAGTATGCCTCTGCTTTCAGGTAAATGGTCCTTAACTGACATTACTCCAGTATTGCCCACACCTTCAACAGTGACATGCACAAAATAGATGCGTAGTAAATATTGAATAAGGAAATATTGATTGATTCAGTCAATAGTATTCACAAACTAAATTTAGTGTGTCATTGAAGTTTACCAAAGACATGGATTCTGTCCAAGTACTAAGTTTCCCAAGGACATAGAATCTGGCTGACACAGAAGAGTTGTCAAAATTATCAAGTAATTTTGGTATCTCCTGTCCTTGTACAAAGGAAGAGTTGGAATGCCTGTGACTTCCTAAAACTATTTTTCTATCATCAGTGATATTTTATTTATTTTGGGTCACACCCAGTGATGCTCAGGGGTTACTTCTGGCTCTGGGCTCAGGAATTACTCCTGGTGGTGTTTGGGGAACCATATGGGATGCTGGGCATAGAACCCAAGTCAGCCGCATGCAAGACAAGTGTGCTACCCACTGTACTATTGCTCTGGCCCCCTATCAGTGATATTTTAAACTATTGGTCATGTTTTAAATGTTACTAATTTGGGGAGAGGGGAAATTTAGATCTCATGTGATGGTGCGCATGATTTACTCCTGGCTCTGTGTTCAGAAATAAATCCTGGTAATCTCAGGACCACATGTGGTATAGGGTATTAAGCCCAGGTTGACTGAGTACAAAGCAAGTGCCTTACCCCTTATATTGCTCTCAAGCACCTCACATTACCTATTTTAAATGTTGCGAATGACTATTGGCATAAAATTAGAAGACTATTTGTTTTCTCTAGGTTGGTTAACCTTACAGTACAAAGGGAGATAAGAATAGTTCAATAGTATCTTGAAACAAAGATTTTCAAATAAATACAATTTGTAGACGTGTATATATATACTATGTATGTACATATGTATGTACTATGATTTCATTAAAAATAATATCTATGTCCATTGCTATAGCTTCTAAGTTTTCCTTGTAAAGAACAATTTATTATAATCAAATGTAGTCTTACCCAAGTTATACCCATTGTGTGAGAAACGGGAAGAGATAGATTATGAGATTTCTTCTCTCCTAAATGATTGCCATTTTCAAATTTTGAGAAGCAGTTTCAAGAAGAAAGAAATAGAGTAAAGAAAGAATAGACACTCATAAATTAGTCAGAAGGAAAGAGAGAGATAGAATGACTGCATTTATTTGCATGACATATATATATACATGTACATATTATGACACCAAAATCCACTGTCAGGCAAAACGTGGATCAAGAGGTCTTACCAAAAGTGGAAATTGCCACAAACGTGTGGGGAGTCAGAGGTTATTTATGACAGAGAAGGGAACATGTGTGAATAAATGTCGAAAGGGCTAATACCAACCTAGAACTGAACATTAAATACAGGCAAAAAAATGCACATGATGGCCTCTAAGTATATTGCAATCCACAATATGTAAGAGAAGGAAAAAGAGAGAGAGGGAGAGAGAAAAAGAGATAAAGAACCTACCATGGAGGCAGGCTATGGGAGGGGGAGGGAATTGGGGACATTGGTGGTGGGAAATGGGCACTGGTGGAGGGTGGGGTGATGGAACACTATGTGACCAAAACCTCCAAACATGAACAACGTTATAATTGTATATCTCACAGTGGTATAATAAAATATTTTTAAAAAAGAAAGAATAGACACTCAAAGGGGGAACTAGCTCCATTCCTGGCCAGTTTCATCACCGCTTCTAGGCCAGCAGACACTTGGGTTGCTATGGACACACAGCCTTGGCTTGGAGCAGGGTTTGAGGGCCCTCCTCTCATTCCCCCAACTTTCAATAACTCCAATGACTATGAGCTCCGCAGATACCATTTTCAACACACCGTGCACCAGGACCGATCAATAATGCTGGAGAGAATGACCAGACGCATAGCTGCTACAGTTGCTTCCCCGCCCATGCCAGGTTAACATAACAACCCAGTTTAGGGCCAGGTCCTTACCAGAACCTTTCCCATATATGTGTTGCAATGATCAATATGGTTTCAGCCAGCTGGGGGAGCTGGTGTGGGGATGGGGATTGTGTGGGTGGTGGTGGCCTTTGGTGGCAGTAGGGGGCACATGGTGGTGGGACTTGTGTTAGACAATGAATGCTTGTGACAACTGTACTCTCAGGAAATTTGTAAATCATAGCATTTTAATGAAGGGGGGGGGAAGGAATAGACTCTCAAGTAAGCATTTCTCAACTGGAGGCCATATGGCTCCACTATGGACTTTAAGAATATTCCAAGCTCTCCATAGGTGAAAACTATATGTGAAAACTACATGTAATCACCATGGCATGTGACTAGGGCCCAATAATAGAATGGGGGACCATAATAGAGAAACAAGGTGAGACGCAGTCACAGAAAATGTTTGAGATGTACTGCCTGAAACTTACCTTAGGGTTCCATATGTGTCCTTTGTGGTTCTACTGTGGAAGAAAAGGTACAACTGAATATGATTCCACTTCTACACAAAGTTTAACACTGTATTAGTCTTAATAAAGGTGTTTTGGGGTGGTGGGATTTAGTTTAGCAGCAGAGTACTTTGTTTGCTTGTGTAAGGCTATGGGCTTGACTCTCAGATTGAAAATAAAGTGAATAAAAGAGACTAGAATAGACTAGAATAGAGACTAGAAAAGATATTTTCCTCTCCTAGTTTTGTCCCATGAGTTGAGTCTCATTAATAGTTTCCATATTACTTTTTGCCTATGACACTTACTATGTAGAAGAAAAATGGAAATCATGGGATAGGAAATGTAGATAGAAATCTGCTAGAATTTATTTTTGTTTGTTTTGCAGGGAATGAGTGTGGCTTGCCCATCCCCAGTTGGTGTTCAGGATCTATTCCTGGCTCTTTGTTCACAAGTGAGCCTGTGGGACCATATGAAGTGCTAGAGATCAAACCAATCTTGATCACATTCAAGGCAAGAACCTTAACCCTTGTACTATCTCTCAACACAACTCCTATCTCACCTGCTGGAATTTCTACCTCTCAGCATTTCTTGGAATACCACATATGACATGGACAGTGGCAATAGCCAGGCATCTGTGAAAGGTGCTACAGGGAATATGTAAGGGGGCTCAAATAGGGCAGACAGCAGTATCAGATCCAATATTATCATGGGACTAGAACAGATGTGACATGGACTGTCACATCAGCATCAGAACTAGGTTCTGCCCAAGGCAGATTCCAGACCAAAGGACAGTCTTTACAAAAGACACAGCAATGCTCTTAGTTCCCAGAGTAGAAGCAGCAGTGCTAAAGAACTCTGCTGCATAGTGTTCTTTACATAGCTGCTGATAGTCCTCTTGTTCAAGAAAAGACGTATGTCAGAGACAGTAGCACTTCCTCATCTCTCACCTGCTTCAAGTGCTGTTCCTGCTGCACTTGGTACACCAAAGAATAAATCTCATTCCCATTTGCAACATTTGCTGAAAGAAAAAAGAGGCATTGAGAAACTGTGGTACATCTACACAATGAAATACTATGCAGCTGTTAGGAAAAATGAAGTTATAAAATTTGCCTATAAATGGATGAACATGGAAAGGATCATGTTGAGCGAAATTAGTCAGAAGGAAAGAGAGAGGTATAGAATGACTACATTTATTTGCATGACATAAATATATATGTATGTATATATATATATATATATATATAGATATAATGACACCAAAATCCAGTGT
Organism: Cryptotis parvus; assembly: GCA_021461705.1. Classification (NCBI taxonomy): domain Eukaryota; kingdom Metazoa; phylum Chordata; class Mammalia; order Eulipotyphla; family Soricidae; genus Cryptotis; species Cryptotis parvus. Next base: position 11,916 of record JAJIBD010014518.1, on the reverse strand, counting down.
CAGGCGAAACGTGGATCAGGAGGTCTTACCAAAAGTGGAAATTACCACAAACATGTGGGAGTCAGAGGTTAGGTAAGACAGAGAAGGGAACATGTGTGAATAAATGTCAAAAGGGTTAATACCAACCTAGAACTGAACATTAAATACAGGCAAAAAAAATGCACATGATGGCCTCTAAGTGTGTGTAGTGCAACCCACAATGTGTAAGAGAAGGAAAAGAGAGAGGAGGGAGAGAAAAGAGATAAAGAACCTGCCATTTAGGCAGGCTATGGGAGGGGGAGGGAACTGGGGACATTGGTGGTGGGAAATGGGCACTGGTGGAGGGCGGGGTGCTGGAACACTATGTGACTGAAACCTCTAAATATGACCAACATTGTAATTGTATATCTCACGGTGGTATAATAAAATATTTAATAAAAAAATAAATGTTAATGCTGCCCAGCCAAAAAAAAAAACCTTTCTTCCAGCCACACCATCCTGGACAAATGAGGTGGGAGAGGCATTGGAGGTCCAGGTTTGGCATCAGACCAAACATCACATTGTCCTTCCTCAGATCACGCCACCGTCCCTGGCCCAGGGCACTGGGAAGTCTTACCATTCTCATAATCAGGCACTGATTGTTCTGGATCAGGTGAGTTGAGGTAAGTGGGATCTTGAATAGCAGGGTGGGAAGGGCTCCTGAAATACAAGGTCCTTAATTGATGTTACTCTGTGGTATTGCCCACACCTTCGATAGTGCCATTCACATAATAGTTGCTTAATAATTATTGAGTAAAGAAATACTGATTCAATCATCTGCTTAAATCATTATGGGAAGCAATATAGAAATCTCATCAAAAATAAGAATAAAATTCCCATGTAACCCAAGAAAACTACTTCCTGGTATCTTTTCCCAAAACACAAAAACTATCATTTGAAAGGACATGTGTACACCCATTTTCATCATAGGGCTTATCACAATAGCCAAGATATAGAAACAACCAAAATGTCCAACTACAAAAGAATGGATCAAGAAGCTGTTTCATATGCACAATGGAATACTGTACAGCAAAAAGAATGAACACAATTAGTAGATTTCTGCAACATGGATGACACTAAAGGATGTCAGACTGAGCTGAGTCAGTCAGAAGGAAAGAGAATCAAACCAATCTTGGTCACATTAGAGATCAAACCAATCTTGGTCTTGGAAGATTGGTTAATTTTGGAATCATGTAATCTTAATCTTGAAATCATGTATATGAGAAATCATTAGTAGTGTTGTAAATCACAAACTTTCAATCAATAAAAAATTTCTTTTATGAAAAGAATTAACTCTGGATTAACTCTGGATGAAAAACATTCAACTGTGCAGAGAAAAAATTTCCTTTGAAGAAAAGGGTAAACATGTTCATACACCAATGGAAGGAAAGTAACTGTGATTTGGGAATAATATGTACATGCATATAAGATTTCACATATATATAAATATACATATATATATAGTGTGTGTATACATTTTTTCTTTTGCTTTTTGAGTCATACCCAAGTTCTTGGTGCTTACTCCCAGCTCTGTGCTTGGGGCTCTTCCCTAGCAGTGCCTGGCTTCCTGCATGCAAAGCATGTGCTCATTAAGTTATCTCTCTGACCCTGGGAAAAATATTTTGTTGTTGCTGACAAACAATAACATCTGAAAAATATATCAACTAAACATTGATCGCCCCAGATGGAAGTATTTTTAAAATTTTTCCCTCTAAGCTTGTAAATAATTTCTTCAACAAATTTTCAGTATGCTTATTATTCCCAGGTTTACACTGCAGAAATGAGTATATATCCTTACTATGCAAAGGAACTTTTAGGACTCTCAAGACATTTCCATTTGTATGCCTTTCAACGCTCAACAGAATGACTGACAGCCCCTCAGATATTGCTTATTTGGTTGAATGGATAAACTAAATGAATGAAAGTAATGCAATTTCCATATGCTGCAGATTTCATAAAGGAGATAAGTTAAGGACAATGATAAGAGAATTGAAATTACTTAATAAGTAAAAGAAGAGGAATAGAAGGAGGCAATTAGTGGGAGAGGTCTGGATTGGCCATTGTGACATAATGAAATATGGAAGAAAAGGCAATCCAATTTAAAAGAGGGTCATTTTGTTTGGGGGAATTTTTTTGATATTATCAAATGCACAAGGAGAAAGCAGAGGCTTCACCTGAGTGGGTCTGTAGCTGGACGTCTCCCTGCAAGTCAGACAAAGAAACAGACATATCAGTGGACAATAATACTTCTTTGTCAGTTCTTTCAGACAGCTCCTGTGCTGTATGAAAAAAAAATATCCAGTAGTAGATGTAACACAGATGTCTGAATGGCATCCCAGTGAGAAGGAGAATCAGAGGCCATAACAATAAGGCAAATAAAAATTGATGCATTAATTTAACTGGGATATAGTCAATATAATCAAAACTGCTAGTTATATTTCTCTTCACTTGGCTGATTAACAGTTTTAAATTGAATTGCTTTTTTGTATAAAAAATTAGAGCACAGAAGCACAAGATGGCAGCTTAACCTCAACTAAGACTACATAAGGAATGGAAACTTTACCAAATATGTTGTTCTATCTAATTTACTCTGAATCACACCAAAAAATTCTCAGGGGTTGCTCCTGGCTCTGCTCAGTCACTCTTGATGCACTCGGGGTACCATATGGTGTGCCAGGGACCAAACTCAAGTCAGTCACATACAAGGCAAACACTTCCCACTGTACTATCTCACTGACCCTTAAGGATGTTTCACTATTTTAATTGGTATTATTCCTATGTTGTAATGTGAGCATATTTGAAGACAGACTATCAAATGAATTTATACAGTCTTTAAAATAGGCAAGCCACGTGTCTAGAGTATTTTGGTGAAAACAAAGGTGACAGTAACAAAATACAAATATTTCTATATACTGACCTATTTTTCTCTTGAACAAATAGCAAAATAGCACAGCTACTGTGGTGAGAACAATGATGCCAAGAATTCCCTCAATGACTCCTGAAGGAAGCGGTCTCCCTTTGTCCTCCATGGGCACTGATGGGAAAGAGCTGTGTATGAGCTACCAAGGAGAAGGACTTGGGTTTGGAAGAGCAAATTCCTTGAGTGTTGGTGAGGTCAAAGTCTGCTCTCCCTGGGGAAGTGGAGTTGGCAGGGAGGGGTATAGACTCATTTATGTAAGTAAGACCTTGAAGCTTATATATGATAAATAGAGAAATGAGGCACCCAAACTTTATGGCCCCGGTCACCTCAGATACATCTCCCAGGACAGCACCTCCCACAGAACCCTCATCTTTGGTAGGATAGACCAGAAAAATAGAGCAGAATGAGAGCAAGCGAGAAGTCCTTGACTGAGACCGCTCCCTGGCCCAAGTGTACCTGTGACATTGAGTATCACCACCTCACTGTGCTGGAGCCCCCAGGCCATTGTCAGCCCCGCAGGAGAAGTTTCCAGAATGCTCTGCCATCAGAGAAATGTTGAAGGACACTGGTCCTCCAGAGGGAGCTGAGCTGCCCCCCAAGCTGATGCCTTCATGGTAAAACTGGTACAGGATTGGGGAGAGCCTCTCTGGGCCTCACAGTGAAGCTCCACCATGTCCCCCACCTTGGCCTGGTCCCAGAAATGTCCAAATGTGAAGATAGGACGAGACACTGGAACTGAAAGAGATTGGAGGCTATCAGAGTCTTTGATATATGATTCAAGTCCCCTTTCCTCAGAAACTCAACCCCCTTCAATTTTCTCAAGTGCTTTAGGACCCCTTTTGTGACATTCTGACTGAGTGATAGATAAACTTACTTCTGACAGTGACGTTCACCAGTCCACTGACACTAGGCCCACGGCCATTGTCAGCTGCACAGTAATATTGCTCAGCATTGCTCTCTTTCATCATCGGAATCTCATACTCTGCTGTCAGTGAATGCTGAGTCTTTGTTTCCACGTTAAAACCCAGAGCCCCTTTGTACCAGGAGAAGGTGATGCTTCCTGTGCCCACAGCAGCAGAGCAAATAAGAACCAACTCTCTCCCTCCACCACTTGACCCCTTGGAGGACGAGTCTCCAAGTTTACATTATTGACGGGGATTCCTGCGCAAACACAAGAAACAGAAGGACTGATTAAGGAGAAGCTGATCAAGTGGGACAGTTCTGAAGGCAAAGGATTCAGGCCAAGTCAATGCTGGTGTTAAAACTGGGTTCTGTTGACATGGTGCTGATAGGGTAGAAGAGCACTATAATATCACTGTAGAGTGTGTGCAATGATCTTTCTGGAAATCATGAATTCCAGAGACTAACCAAACTCATTTTCTAAGGTACAATAGTATGGGTCACAAATCTGTGTTGCAAATTAACTGCCAGGGCTTAAAAGTTGGTCCTAACCTTTACTGTGTGTGCTTAATAAAATTACTTCTCTGAGACTCAGCTTTCAATTGGATACATGAATGATGATTATCTCTTATTGTGTGAGGGTTCAGATAGAGCTCATGCAATGCTACTGCATTATTCTAATGTAGAATAGGTCATGCTGTATAGGAATTAAATAGCCATTTTGGTTGTATTCCAACCTTGCTTGTGATAAATTTTAGCAAATTTTGGGAAAAAACATCTTGTGTTCTGGAGACAGTAGATATTTGTTTTACAGTGCAATGGATATATCTTTGAGAATGAAAGACGATGCTAGAATAGGTCACTCTGATGTGGATAACATAATTCAGAATCACAAAACACCCTTTTATGTTATTTCAGTGCTTTTCATAATCATGCCTCCAATTTCTTTGGCTTAAGTCCTTCATCAATAGCATCTTCCACAAAGTCTTCTCTTATCATCTAAGTCTAATTTCTCCCTTTTCTGCAGTTTTACGAATGTCCAACCCCATAGGACACCTTTCTGGAGTGGCATATTTCACCTTTGTTGTTCAGGGATCCCAGTTGAACACAACTTTTTTTATGGGTAGGGGCCACATATTATGCAGTCGTTTGCCCAGACTCTGCCCCACAATGAAGATAAACTGTAAGGTTTCATAGATACCCCCTAGTTTCCCTGAATGGGAGCAAGGTTAAAGGAGGACCCTTCAGGGTTTGATAATAGTAGGATTAAGGCTCATCTCTCACACTGCTCCTGTTCACAAAAGAGCAGAAGTCAGAGACCAGCCCGCGCTCTTCCCTCCCAACCCAACCTGGTAGGGGGCCCTCTGGCTCTCACTCTGTACATTTATCTGCTTTCTCTTGCTCATTTTCATTTCACTGACTCCTTTTGTCTTTGCTGTACACCAGTAGGATCCTGAGTCTTCTTTCCTCATGACATTAATTTGGAGCTCTGAGTTGCTGTTGCAGTCTGGGGACAGGATGTGACCATCTTTGAAGAAGCAGAACTGGACATCTATCTTCTTTGGAAGGAGTTGGGTCTCACAGGTGAGAGTCATTGGGTCTCCTTCTATGGGCGGAGAGGGTCTGGCATTTAGCTCTAGAGAAGAGGATTAAACATATATTCCAGAGAATGGGTCTCACAGTTTTTTTATAAAAAGCACTTTGTGTCCTCAGCTTTGAAATAAGATTCAGAAGCTAGGCAGTTGGATATACACTCTCCTTCCATCTCGCACCTCATAGGACCTATGGACCTCACCTGCTAACTGATTCTCTGAAGCACACATTCTGCCCTGTGAGAATGCATCAATCCTTACCTCTAACTTGGTTCTTACACTTTGAATTTTCTATACATAAACTAAAAGTGTCTTTGGGGATGAGAAGGAAGTAACAGCAGAGATTTTTGAGTGACTATCACTGGAGTAGGAATTGTTGAGTACATTGCATAGGGCAGTTGCTTTTTGCATGTGTGACCAACCTGGGTTTGATCCCCTCTGGTTCCCCAGCACCACCAGGAGTGATCCCTCCGCATAAAGCATGGTGAGCACCACCAGGTATGGTCCTAAAATAAAACAAAGCAAAAAAACATCAAGTTTTAGAAAAATAAATGTTTTTCATCTTTGTATATCATGCTGTTTTTTCCCTTTGTTTCCTTTGTGTTGACTTCACAAAGTCATGTTTCTTCTTTCAAACATAGTCAATGAAGCCTAGGGTATGGATCAATTAAAAAAAGACTTAGGGGAACACAATTTCCTCTTTGCTAATTTTCTCTTGCCCCTGGTATTTTGTTTGTTATGGAGGGACAAACATCAACTTTTCCAGGAATATCTTGTGTCCACATCCAAATGACCGACCTGCCCTGTTCTTATGACCTTAGGAGACATCACTAAAGAACAAGCTCAGTTCTTTCCCTATCTCTGAGGAATGGATGAACCCCTCATGCCGATTAACCCCGCCCCAAGGACTCTCACTTTTGGAGCAGTTAAAAATAGGTAAAGGGGGCCAAGGTACCCAGAGCCTGCAGCCCTCCACCGGGATCTCTCCCTCTGTTCCTGCTCCAACAACAGTCTCCCCACACTCCTAATTAGGTGTGTGACCTCTGCGCCGGTAACACACACAGCCCCAGTGCAAAAGCCTTGGAACATCCACAAAGGGAGGCCAAGGGCACCCATAGCCTGCACAGCCTCTGCCAGGGCCATATCCCAAAAATTCAAATCTGCACATATGCGATAGTATTCGTGCGAACTACTTATCTTACATGAGGTACCAATGATCATACGTCCCTACATTCCTTGCCACCCACACCAAACTCTGCAAACAACTCAGAAACCTAATTGTACTATCTAGCCACCCAAGAACACATAATTGCAAACTGCAATAGTCATAATGGTAAAGCAACTCAGAATTTCATCAAGCTCACTCAGTGAGTGAAAGTCACTAGTCCAGATGAGCCAAGAAATAATGATGAGCTATATAACCTCTCTGATAAGGAATTTTGGAAGGAATTGTTAAGGATGATAAGGAGCTCAAAGAAGCAATGGAGGTTCGGAGTGATAGCACAGTGGGTAGAGCATTAGCCTTGTATGCAGCTGACCCAGGTTCGATCCCCGGCATCCCATATGGTCCCCTAAGCACTTCCAGGAGTAATTCCTGAGTGTAGAGCCAGGAGTAACCCCTGAGCATTGCCAGATGTGACCCAAAAAAGCAAAAGCAAAAAAAAAAAAAAACAAGAAGTAATGGAACACAAAATCAATAAAATACAAGAGGACATGAGAGCAAAAATGAGGAAAATGCAGACCAAAATACAAGCAGAAATGACAGATATCAAAAATGTGGTAAGTGAAATGATACCAGTAACAATTATACACCTCATTCCCATGACCTGATGGAATGGTTTGAGGCTCTTTATGTTCCTGGAGCAAGCAGGTTCCCTTGGGCTCTACCTGCATGAGACAGGTCATATGGAGATGTTAGAGGTGCCCGCTCGAGTAAATCAAAGATGAACGGGAAGACAGTGATACAATGACAGTGAAATGAAAAACTCACGGGAAGGCCTCCATGGCAGACTAACCGCTGAAGAAATAATTAGTGATCTCCAAAACAAGGTCCAAAGACTCTCTAGACAACAGCAGAAGATGGAAAAAAAGACAATTAATGAACAGACACTTGATCACTTGACATCCCGTTATTTGTTGATTTGCTCAAGTGGGAGCCAATAATGTTTCCATGTTTCCATTTCATGTGCCAGTGTAGCCCAATGGCATCTGTTTGCTCCAGGACTACGGAAGAGCCTCAAACCATTTGTTCAGGGTCTTGATGAAAAAGGTCTGACCATCTTGTAGGTGGGCGGCCATGTAATCTTTTGACTTCCCATGGGATCCAGTCAGTAACGACTTCAGTCCAGTGGTCATCTCCAAATCGCATTACATGTCCAGCCCATCTGATTTTCTATGCCTTGGCAAACGAGACAGTGTCCATGACTCTGGATCATCAATGGAGATTGGAACTTCGATTCCTTCTCTCACTTGAGTGAAGCATGATATTCCAAGCATAGCTCATTCAATTCCTCTTTGGGAGACCTGAATAAGCGTTCTCATCCTGCTTTCGTAGGGCCCAGGTCTCTGAGGCATATGTTAATATAGAGAGAATGGTGGAGTCTAAGAGATGTGCCCCTGAGCCGGAGGTTCTTTGTGCCTTTCAGCTATTTCTTCGATGCTTTTGAAGGGCGTTCCATGCCACTCTTTCCCTCCTGCACAGCTCAGGTTTTAGGACTTTCATCATGTTGACTTCTCGACCTAGGTACACATAATTGCTGTATTCAGATGTGTTTGTTCCATTGAGAATGAATGGAGCCTCTGGAACTAGTTCATTTTTCATGAACATTGTTTTGTTGAGATTCAGCTGTAGACCTATCTTTCCACATTTTTGGTCTATAATCAGGATGAAGTCAAAATGAATAACATAAGGATCATTGGGGTCCCAGAAGGGCAAGAAGAAAACCCTGATGAAGAAGCAACTGTCAAAACCGTCATTACTGAGAAGTTCCCGGAACTAAAGAATTCTTGCTCCCAGATTCAGTGGGTCCAAAGGGTACCAACTAAAAGAAATCCAAATAAGAATACTCTAAGACACATCCTAATTAGAATGATAAAAGCCATGGATAGTGATAGAATACTGAAAGCAGCAAGATCAAAGAAAGAAATCACATACAAAGGGGAATCCCAACAATACACAGCAGACTTTTCAGATGAAACACTCCGAGCCCAAAGACAATGGTGGGATATTGTGAAAAGACTCAATGAAATGAAGGTCTCACTAAGAATTCTTTACCTGGCTAGATTCACTTTCAGATTTGAAGGAAAGATACACAACTTCATGGACAAGCAACAGCTCAGGAACTTCATTGACTAAAAACCAACTTTAAAAGAAGGACTAAAGGAGCTACAGTAAGATAAGACAAACTTTTAAAGTTCAACAAACTTATTCAAAAAGATGGCACAAAATTCCATGACAATAATCTGTCAATATCAATGGCCTAAATGCACCAATTAAGAGACACAGAGTGGCAAAATGGATTAAAAACCTGAATCCAACATTCTGCTGCCTATAAGAAACACATGTAAATAATCAGAGCGAACTCAGACTCAAAGTTAAAGGCTGAAAGACAATTCTCCACGCAAACATGTCTTCAAAAAAGGGCAGTGTGGCCATACTAGTATCTGACAACATAGACTTCAGGCTGAAAAAAGGTTAGAAGGGACAGTGAAGGCCATTTCTTTTTTTAATATTTTATTATACCACCATGAGATACACAATTACAAAGATGTTCATAAGATGTTCATATTTGGGTTTCAGTTATACAGTGTTCCAGCACCCATCCCTCCACCAGTGCCCATTTATCACCACCAATGTCCCCGATTCCCTCCCCCCTCCCCTAGCCTGCCTCTATGGCAGGTTCTTTATTTCTTTCTCTTTCTCACCTATCTCTTTCTCTTTTCCTTCCTGTCCACATTGTGGAGTACAATACATACATTAAAAATGATATCATGTGTATCTTTTTGCCTGTATTCGATGCTCAGTTCTAGGTTGGTATTAGCACTTTTGACAATTATTGGGACATTGTTCCATTCTCTGTCTTACCTAGCCTGTGATTCCCACATGTTTGTGATAATTTCCACCTTTGACAAGACCTCCTGATCCATGCTTCACCTGACCTTGGATATTGGTATCATAATATGTACATATATATATATATATATATATTTATGTCATGCAAAAAAATGCAGTCATTCTATATCAGTCTCTCTCTGAAGGCTATTTCTTAATAATCAAAGAAAACATATATCAGAAAGAAATTGCACTCCTAAACATATATGCCCCCAATGAGGGGCCAGCAAAATACTTAAAACAACTGGTAATAGACTTCAAAGAAGACATTGACAGTAACACAATAGCAGTTGGAGACTTCAACACTGTTCTATCAACTTTTGATAGATTGACAAAACTGAAATTCACCAAGGAAACACTCGCCCTAAAGGAAGAAATGGAAGAAAGAGGACTTGTAGATATATACATAGCTTTTCATCCCCAAAAAAGCTGAAGACACATTTTTTCCAGTGCACATGGAACATTCTCCATGATAGACCATATGCTGAGCCACAAAGCATACCTCAATAAAATAAAAAAGATAGAAATTGGGTCAACTATTTTTTCAGACCATGATAATGGAAGTTAAGCACATGGACACAGAGTCAAAGAATAAACCTGGAAACTGAACAGTTCATTGCTAAACAACCAGTGGGTCATAGGAGAAGTCAAAGAGAAAATCCAAAGATTCCTGGAAACAAATAAAAATGAAGACACTAACTATAAAAACTTGTGGAATGTAGCAAAAGCAATGTTGAGCAGAAAGTTCATAGCTCTGCAAGCATTCATCAGGGAAAAGAAAGGGCCCACATAAATAACCTGACTTCACACATCAAAATCTTAGAAAAAAGACCAACAAAAGGAGCCCAACCCAGGCAGAAAGAAGGAAATAATAGACCTTAGAGTGGAAACCAATGAGCTGGAAGCCCAAAAGCAATTCAAAAATTAATGAAACCAAGAGCTGGTTCTTTGAAAAAATAAACAAGATTGACAAGCCACTTGCAAGACTCAGAAGGAAAGGAAAATTTTATAACTTCATTTTTCCTAACAGCTGCATAGTATTCCATTGTGTAGATGTACCAAAGCTTCTTTATCCAGTCATCGATTTTTGGGCTGACCAAAACCCAAATATGAACTTTTTAATTGTATATCTTTGTAATTGTAAAAATAAAAAATTAAAAAAAAGAAAAAAGAAGGAAAGGGAAAGAGAGAACCCAAATAAATAGAATCAGACATAAAAAGGGGGACGTCACTACAGAAACCACAGAAATCCAAAAGATCATCAGATATTACTTTGAGAGTCGGTATGCCACAAAGTAAGAGAACCTGAAAGAAACAGGCAAGTCCCTGAAGTCCTATAGACTCCCATGGCTGAGACAAGAAGACCTGTAGTACCTGAATAAACCTTTCACTATCAAGGAAATTTAAGCAGTAATTAAGTCTGCCCAAACAAAAAGCCCAGATCCAGACGGATTCACTAGTGAATTCTTCCAAACCTTTAAGGAGAACCTACTGCCAGTCCTTTTCAAGTTCTTCCAGGAAAGAAGAAATAGAAACACTTCTAAATAGCTTCTATGAGACACATGTCACCCTGATACCCAAAGCAGGCAGAGACATCACAAAAAAAGAAAACTACAGACCAATCTTCCTGATGAACACAGATGTTAAGATCTTCAACAAAATACTAGCAAACAGAATCCAAAGACACATCAAAAGATTATACATCATGACCATGTAGGATTCATCCCTGGATGCAAGGATGGTTCAAGTCAATCAACATAATACATCATATCAATAAGAGAAAAAAAATAAAAGCCATATGATCATATCAATAGACACAGTAAAAGCATTTGACAAGATCTAACACCATTCATGATAAAAGCCCTCCATAAGAGGCAAATTGAAGGAACCTACCTCAATATAGTCAAAGCCATCTACTATAAACCCACAGCAAGTATCATTCTCAATGGGGAAAAACTGAAAGCCTTCTCCCTAAGATTGGGAATAAGACAAGGTTGCCCATTCTCACCACTTCTATTCAATATAGTACTGTAAGTACTTGCCATAGCAATCAGAGAAGAAAAGGGCATTCAGAGCGGCAAGAAAGAAGTCAAGCTATCACTATTTGCAGATGACAGGATATTATACCTAAAGAATCCTGAACTCTCTACCAAAAAGCTCCTAGAAACAATAGATAACTATAGTAGAGTGGCAGGGTACAAAATCAATACTCAAAAGTCAATGGATTTCCTATATACAAATAACAAAAAAATAAAAGGGATATTAAGGAAATTATCCCATTCACAATTTTGACACAGAAAATCAATACCTAGGAATTAGTATAACTAAGAATGTGAAGGACCTGTACAAAGAAAACTATAAAAACTGCTTCAAGA
>JAJIBD010014516.1:0-25437 GCA_021461705.1 Cryptotis parvus | reverse complement strand
CAACAAGAGGACAGAGAGATAGTACAGCAGGTCGGACAGCAAGGGGACAGAGATAGTACAGCAGGTCGGACAACAAGGGGACAGAGATAGTACAGCAGGTCGGACGACAAGGGGACAGAGATAGTACAGCAGGTTGGACAACAAGGGAAATGAGAGATAGTACAGCAGGTCGACAACAAAGGGACAGAGATAGTACAGCAGGTCGGACAACAAGAGGACAGAGAGATAGTATAGCAGGTCGGACGACAAGGGGACAGAGATAGTACAGCAGGTCGGACAACAAGGGGACAGAGATAGTACAGCAGGTCGGACAGCAAGGGGACAGAGATAGTACAGCAGGTCGGACAACAAGAGGACAGAGAGATAGTATAGCAGGTCGGACGACAAGGGGACAGAGATAGTACAGCAGGTCGACAACAAGGGAAATGAGAGAGATAGTACAGCAGGTCGACAACAAGGGGACAGAGATAGTACAGCAGGTCGGACACTTGCCTCACAAACCTGGGCTCAATCCCCAGCACTCCAAAGGGACTGTCCCCCAGCCCTGCAGTAGTGATCTAAAAACAAAAAGGTGTGTGTGTGTGTGTGTGTGTGTGTGTGTGTGTGTTGAAATGTGATCTAGAACAGTTAAGAATTAAGGAATTAAATGAAGAGGGAATAGTGGTATGACTGTATATTTGCGCACCTGGGGTTACCCAGGCCACCCCAGTAATGCTCAGGGTCTGCTGTGCCCTTGAGATGCTCATGGTACCATGAGGGTTCCATGGATTGAACCACAGTGTCAGCCACATGCAAGGCCAGCGCCTCCTGATCTGTCTGTCTGGCCCCATTGTGCGTCTTGCCCCTTAAATCTCTCAGACTTTATAGAAACATCCTGTGTGGAGAGATGATACGAGGGGAAGGCCCTTGCTCTGCATGTCGCCGGCGGGTTGGAGCCCCAGCATCACATGTGCTCCCCAAACACCTCCAGGAGAGACCTCTGAGCAGAAAGGCTGGGTAAGCCCTGAGTAATGCCACGTGGGACCCCAAAACTCAACCCTCCCCCCAGAAAATAGAGACATTCTGGCACCAGAGCCAATGCACAGCCAGTACCATAGTTTCCTCATGGTTAGAGTCAAGTCATACTTTTTTTTTTCCTTTTTGGGTCACACCCGGCAATGCTCAGGGGTTTCTCCTGGCTCTGCATTCAGGAATTACTCCTAAGCGGTGCTCGGGGGACCATATGGGATGCCGGGATCGAACACGGGCCAGCACAGGCCGGCCGTGTGCAAGGCAAACGCCCTACCCGCTGGGCTATCACTCCAGCCCCAAGTCATACATTTTTTACAGGACTGCCACAGAAGGGATATGTCCCCACTTCACACCGAGCAAACTGTCCCTTACTGGTGGTCTTTATTTTGGTCACACCCGGCAATGCTCAGGGGTTACTCCTGGCTCTGCACTCAGGACTTACTCCTGGTGGAGCTCAGGGGACCATGTGAGATGCCGGGGATTGAACCCGGTTGACCATGTACAAGGCAAATGCCCTACCTGCTGTGCCCCCCTTACTGGTGGTCTTAACCATGAGTTGTCAATTGGATTTCTTCTATGAGGTGCTTTGACACTTCCTATCAGACTGGATAATTCCTGCTGAATCAGTTGCCTTGAGAGAGAGAGAGAGAGAGAGAGAGAGAGAGAGAGAGAGTTGTGTCACATCTGGTGATTCTCAGGGGCCACTCGTGTGTTCAGGAGAGACGCTCGGCCAGCCTCAGGAGACTGCGCAGTGCCGGGACTGGAAGTGGTCTGCATGCAGGCAGGCGCTTTGCCCGCACTGCACCTGAAATGCCTGTTCTTTCCCTCCGCCCCCTTGTTTGGGAGCTATCCCTAGTGCTGTTCAGAGACTGCTCCCAGCTCAGTGCTCACAGGGTGCTTATGGTGCTGGGGGGTCGGAAGCCAGGCCTCCTGCTTGCCCTGACTCGCCAACCCTTCCGGAGTCAGCTGTCGTCACCAGTGATTCTCGTTTTATCATTGCTCTCTTTTGATAGCCAACCTCTGCCCTTTACATCAGTTTCTTTATATTAGTACGGTCTCAGACATTGTAGATTCAGTCACCTCTAATGATGCTCAGATTAATTTCGTGGCCAGTGGCTGCCCCTGCAAGCTGACTGCAGGTCTGTCTGGCTTATTCCCAGGATCCTTTGAATGGCTTCTTTCATTTTCTGCTAAGATGTTCCAGGCTCATCTTTTACTTTCCCTGCCTGGAAATTGGCCTCCCCCGCCACACACCCAGTGGTGCTCAGGGCTCTGCACTCAGGAGTCACTCTCCTGGTGGGACTTGGTGGATCTTATGAGTTGCCAGGGATCACCCTGGGTTGGCTATTTGCAAGTCAAGCGCCCTACCCACTGTGCTGTTGCTCCAGCCCGAGTGATCTCTTTAAGGAGCCTTGTTCACTTTACTAGAGAACTTGATTACTTGATCACTTGACATCCCGTTAATTATCGATTTTCATCAAGCGGGTGCCAGTAACGTTCCCATTTTTCCCTGTAGCGTGCCAGTATAGCCCAATGGCATCTGCTTGCTCCATGAATACGAAGAGCCTCAAACCGTTCTTTCAGGGTCTTGTTGAAGAAGTCTGACCATCTTGTAGGTGGACGGCCACCTGATCTTTTAATGTCCCATGGGATTCAGTCAGTAACGGCTCTAGTCCAGCTGTCCTCTCCAAGTCACATTTAATGTCCAGCCCATCTGATTTTTGACACCTTGGCAAACGAGACAGCGTCCCTGACTAGAGAACATAATTGGGATTTGAACACATGGCCTCGGCTTGGTCTTTGTGTATTGGCATTAATGCCGTACCTATAGCTGTTTATCTCCCATTCAACTTTATTTCCTATACACTGACACTTCCAGTTTAATCCCAGGACCATGGGATTAAAAATCATGAATAAATTCAGAATTACCATTCGGTGCCTCTGTAAAAAGAAAACCTACTAATCAGATTTTTATACTGGTCTGCAATTTTGTCTGTAGACTAAAGGTTGTCAAAATTCTGAGTATGAAAGTTACTTAGGGGAATGGAGCAATAGCACAGTGGGGAGAGTGTTTGTTTTACACGCATTTGACTTGGGTTCGATCCCGGCATCCCATATGGTCCCCCAAGCTCCACCAGGAATAATTCCTGAGTGAAAAACCAGGAGTAACCTCTGAGCATCACTGGGTGTGATTCAAGAAGCCCACAAAAAAAGTTAGTCTTCCTACCCGGTCCCTCCCAGAGAGCCCAGAGGACACCACCGCGTGCGGGCAGCGTTCCCTGCCCCAGCCCACAGGCCCCTGCCACCCGCCAGAGACCATTTTCCTTCATTCCGTGAGCTGAGGTTCATTACATCAGATGTATCGATGAGCCTTATGTTCGTTACGGTAATTGATTATGCGTAGTCAGTCACAAACTTAGTCCTGTATTTTTTTAGGGGGGAGCTTCACCCCCTAAAAGTAACCCTGCAGCGCTCGGGTTACTCCTGGCTCTGCACTCAGGAATTACTCCTGCTGGTGCTGGGGACCATATGGGATGCCAGGGGTCGAAATTGGGTCAGCCGCGTGCAGGCAAACGCCCTCCCCTGCTGTGCTATTGCTCTGGCTCCAGTCCCGTATATCAGGTAATAACAGAACCTCGTGGGGGTGGGGAGAATCTCCAATCCCCACATGTCTCATTATATTGAGGTGACAAGGAGCCTGCAGCAGCAATTCCAGAGTGACTTTTTGGGTGACCTTTAATGGAAAAACGTATTGGAAACAGAGGCGGGTGTGTTCCTGCCTTGGGTCTCCCGGGACGTTGAAAGCGTCAGGCCCTTTATCAGGGAGTGGATAACACTGGGGGCAGCAAGTTGGGGAAAGTATGGAGGTGTCAGCCCGTATCATCCCCCCTGGACATCAGAAACAGAGTAGTGAGTCTTTAACTTAATCTTACTGTAGTGTATTTTAGTTATCGTTTCTGGGTAAGGTGTTTTAAGTTACATAATAGAATGTGGCAGTAAACTAAATCACAGTGTCATGGGCCTGTGCTGATTGTTTATTTGGGGGGACATTAAATTTATCAGGGTTTCTGTTTATATTTTTGTTTGTTTGTTTGTTTTTTGGGTCACACCTGGCAATGCTCAGGGGTTACTCCTTGCTCTTCACTTAGGAATTACTCCTGGCGATGCTCAGGGGACCATATGGGATGCCGGGGATCGGAACCGGGTCGGCCGTGTGCAAGGCAAACGCCCCACCTGCTGGACTATCGCTCCGGCCCCTGTTTATATGTTTTTGGTTTAAAATAATTTTTTTTAAGTTTATTGTCATGGGGCCGGAGCTATAGCACAGCGGGTAGGTCGTTTGCCTTGCACGCAGCCGACCCAGGTTGGAGTCCCAGCATCCCATATGGTCCCCTGAGTATTGTCGGGTGAGACCCCCCAAAAAAATTTAAAAAATTTATTTTCATGTATTTGCTTTGGACCACATCTGGCAGTGCTCAGGGCTTACTCCTAACTCTGCTCTGCACACAGGAACCACTCCTGGTGGGGCTCGGGGACCGTATGTGATGCTGGGAATTGAACCTCAGTTGGCTGTGTTCAAGCAAGCGTCTAACTACCGTCTCCCTTGCCTGTTTCTTTGGATTCTATTTTTATTTTATTTTTTATTTTATTTTTATCGTCGGAGTGATAGCACAGCGGGTAGGGCATTTGCCTTGCATGCCGCCGACCCAGGTTCGATCTCCAGCATCCCATATGGTCCTCTGAGCACCGCAGGAATAATTCCTGAGTGCAGAGCCAGGAGTAACTCCTGAGTATTGCCAGGTGTGACCCAAAAAAAAAAAAAGAAATTACTCCTGCCAGTGCTCAGGGGACCATATGGGATGCCAGGGATTGAACCCAGGTTGGCCACCATAAGGCAAGCGCCCTCCCCGTTGTGTATCTCTCTGGCCGTGACCCAGTGATCCTTATATTATTCCTCTTGACTTCATTTCAGAGTTCTCTTGTCTGCTGTTCATTTGTTTTGAGGCTTTTTCCCATCCTTTGCTGTTAACCTGGAGGTTTTCTGCATCACATCTTGGAGCTCACCAATTGTATCCTCCGTTGCTTATTACTCTGCCACTGAGGCCTCGCAGTGAGTTTTTCGTTTCACCTGCCAGGTTCTTTAGTTTCGTCACGTAGTGGTCTCATTGCTGCTCTCGGACCCTGTGTCTTACTGGCCGTCCATCCCGTGGCTTCACGGCGCTCATAGCATCTCAAGTCCTTTCCGGGCGATCACGTAGGTGGTTATTTCGGCGGTGCCTTCAGAGCTGCATGTGCTGGGGCTCTCTGTTGCTTTCCACAAGTGTCTGTTGTCATCTGGGCGGCAAGTCCTTCTGCTTCACTGTCAGCATCTCCCCCGGCTCCCACTGCCAGGGCGGTCTCTGGGGAGATCAGTGGGTGCTGATCTCTTCCTTCCCTGTCAGAGTTACTCCCTTGCAGTTTGATGATTCTGTTGTGTTGTGAGGAGATTCTTACGCTGGTTCCAGGACTATGTTCTCTGGCCTGCACTTGCTGCGTCTCTGGAGGGAGCCAGGGTCCACGCCGTCTGCTGTGGCGGGCTCCCTCCCATGGCTCTCCATGATGAAGGGCAAAGGCGTGGCCACCTGTGTCATGAAGCCATGAGTTCTGACCTTACTCTTTTTTTTGGATTTCTGGTCCATACCCAGTGATGCTCAGTGACGACTCCTAGCTTGGTGCTCAGGAACAATCCCGGCAATGCTTAGGGAACCAGATGTAGTACCAAGATTCCTGTTGGAATTAGTCACATGTAGTTCAAGTGATGTCTGTACTATCTTCTCTCCAGGCCCTAATTCAGAAAGTTTTAATATTGCAAAGAATTAAAATTTGGGCACAAGCAATAGTGCAGTAGTGGTTAGGGCACTCACACTGCATGCAGCAGACCTGGGTTCGATCCTCAGCACCCCTATGGTCCCTGAACCCACCAGGGGTGATCCCTGAGCACAGAGCCAGGGATCACCTGAGAACTGCCAGGTGTGGCCCCAAAAATTAAATAAATAAACTAGAGGGGCTAGAAAGTATAGCAGGTAAAGTTCTTGCACTCTGCCAGTATAGGTTCGATGTGTACCTCATAAGATCCCCAAGCCTGCCAGGAGTGATTCCTGAGCACAGAGCCAGGAGTAAACCCTGAGCACCACTGGTTGTGGGCCAAAAACAAAAACAAGATCCTTTTTTAATTTTGGCTTTTGGGGTCACACCCAGCAGTGCTCAGGGGTTACT
This sequence comes from Cryptotis parvus, assembly GCA_021461705.1. NCBI lineage: Eukaryota > Metazoa > Chordata > Mammalia > Eulipotyphla > Soricidae > Cryptotis > Cryptotis parvus. The sequence goes on along the minus strand of JAJIBD010014516.1, from coordinate 19,170 downwards.
CCTGTTCTGCACTCAGGAATGACTCCTGGCTGTGCACTGTGGACTCTATGTGATTCCGGGATCGAACCCAGGCCAGCCGTGTGCGAGGCAAATGCCCTCCCCGCTGTGCTATAGCTCCGGCCCCAAAACAAGATACTTGAGTGAATTTTTCCCCTCCTTTTGGTCTCCCAGCTGTCTCGTTGTTGGGGCAACCTGTATAACCAGCTTGTTGAGAGTGAATTTAATTCTCACCTTTGTTATCTGATAACCGCCAGGTCTTCAAAGACAGTCCCAAGAGCAGAGTGGAGCCACTTACCTCGATTGTCGAGTTGTTTATACTTTGCCATACTTGCTCTTTGTGGTGTGTCTCACTTCACACACGTGCACACACGTGCGCAGCTTTCTCTGACTTGTTCAGTAGACTGCAGGTCTCAGAGCCCCTCCCCTGGCATACCTCTGGCACTCTGGGTCTTCTTCAGCTCCACCAGTGTCACTGTCTCCACCTGGGAAATTCAACATTGATTTATTTGTCTCGGGGCCGCACCTAGCAGCGCTCTGGGCTTACTCCTGGCTCTGTGCTCAGGGTCTCTCCTCATGAGGCTCAGGACGTCATACGCAGTACTGGGGTTGGCTGTGGGCAAGGCAAGAGCCTTAACCCTGTACTAACTCTCCAGCCAGAAATGTAATGTTGATCAGTAAAATTACTCCCAGACCTGTCCTGTGACCACTGACTCCTTCACAATCGTGAAGGGGTCCGGATGGGAGCTGGTTTCCCTCCTGCCATGCGCCTCCCTCCACAGTTGTCTGGCAGGGGCACTCAGTGGGAGCTGCTCGTTTGCTTCCTTGCAGCTCCACCCGAAGGACCTTCCATAGCGAATGGTTTTGCAAGACACAATCTGTTGGTTTGGCCTCACTATTGGTGGTTCTGAGTGCGCCAGGTGGTTCTGAGTGCTCCAAGTTCTACCTCAAGGAGCTGAGAGGATGGGTCCGGAGTGATAGGACAGTGGGGAGCACATTTGCCTTGCATGCAGCCACCCCGGTTCGATCCTGCATCCCATATGGTCCTCAAGCACTACCAGGAATAATTTCTGAGTGCACAGCCAGGAGTAACTCCTGATCATTGCCAGGTGTGACCCAAAAAAGCATAAATAAATAAATGAATTAATTAATAAATAGATAAATAAATAAACAAATGACTGCACAAACAAATACATAAATGTAAATAAATAAGGGGCTCAGAGGCACACAGTTGCCTTGTAAAGTACAGGGCAATAGTACAGCGGGAGGGCACTTGCCTTGCTTGTAGCCAACCCAGGTTTGATCCCCCAGCATCTCTTATGGTCCCTTAAGCACTGCCAGTAGTACTCGAGTACAGAGCCAGGAGTGAGCATTGCCTGTGAGCATTGCCAGGTGTGGCCCCAAAATAAATGATCTCTGGGAATCTTTTTTTTTTCTTCTTCTTGGGTCATACCTGGCGACGCTCAGGGGTTACTCCTGGCTCTTCACTCAGGCATTACTCCTGGCAGTGCTTGGGGACCATATAGGATGCCTGGAGGTCGATCCCAGGTCTGTCACGTGCAAGGCAGACACTCCACCACTGTGCTATTGCTCCGGCCCTCTGGGTATCTTATGACTGTCCTGTTTCCCAGTGACTTCAGACTCCATCGATGATCCTCACCTGAATATTACTGTGGTGGTTCGAAAATGATGATATCCTGACTCTATTCTCCAGTCTGAAGTTCCTGTCTAGAATTGCTCCCTAAGAAGAGTTTTCTTGGAACTGGAGCAATGGTATAGTGGATAAAGTTTGCCTTGCACGTGGCTGACACAGGTTCAATCCCGGTATCCCAAATGGTCTCCCAAGCACTGCCAGGAGTAATTCCCGAGTGCAGAGCCAGTAGTAACCCCTGAGCATTGCTGGGTGTGAGCTGAAAAGAAGATAGATCGATAGATAGATAGATAGATAAAAGGGTTTTCTTCAGCCAGGGAAATGGTTCAAAGGGCTGATCACATGCTTTTGCACACAGGGGCCTGGGTTCATAACCCATCACCAGCTAGTCTGTATAGTTCACTGGGACCCACCCCTGAACACAGAGCCAAGAGTAGCCCCTGAATACCTTCTGGTGTGTGTTTCATTCTTTTAAATATACTTCAGGGCCAGAGCAGTAAGTAGAACAGCAAGCAGGGCGCTGCCCTTCAACATAGCTGATGTGGGTTTGACCCCTGCCCCCCACAGTATGGTCCCCTGACCACCACCCAGAGTGATCCCTGAGTGTAGAGCCAGGAGTGAACCTTGAGCCCAGCCAGGCGTGTCCAAAAACCAAGCAACAGCCAATTAAAGATAAGCTTATCATGGGGAATCTAAACATAAAAGGAGTCAGTTTAATAATGAGCTCCGTCTTTGCCAGTCTCAGTGCTTGCTGATTTCCCGCTGCTCTTGCCAAGCCCCCTCAGATCCCCCACCAGGATACTGAGGTTCCTTAGGATATTCTATAAGTCTCTGAGATATTTTAATTTTTTCCTGAGATTTCACTGTCTTCCCGTTCATCATCGATTTGCTCGAGCGGGCCCCAGTAACATCTCCGTATGTCCTGTCTCATGCTAGTAGAGCCCAAGGCATCTGCTTGCTCCAGGAACATAAAGAGCCTCAATCCATTTCAGAATGAGGTCTATAATTGTTACTGGTATTTGGCATATATATCAAATACAACACGGGTAGCTTGCCAGGCTCTGCCGTGCAGGTAGCATACTCTTGTAGGCATCTCTAAGTCCAGCATTTATTGATGATGCGGCCGCACGAGCCGGGCGCTGATAGGCTGGTCTTCTGGGTGGAGGTCTGACGAGAGAGAAGTCCGGATGTGGAAAATGGAGGCCCTCATGGAGTGGGGGTCGTCTGGCTTGTTGCGAGGCTCTGCTGGGATGGTGGGCCAGGGCTAGAACCCACCATCCCTCCCGGGCGCCTCGTGAGCAGGTCAAAGGGAGAGCCAGTAGCAGCTCTGCCCCATGTCTGCGAGTCTCTGGACCGGCATACCTGAGCCAGATTTAAGAAAGACTGCTGCAGGGTGGAACTCGATGAGCCGGGCGCTGATAGGCTGGTCTGCTGGGTGGAGGTCTGACGAGAGAGAAGTCCGGATGTGGAAAATGGAGGCCCTCATGGAGTGGGGGGGTCGCCTGGCTTGTTGCGAGGCTCTGCTGGGATGGTGGGCCAGGGCTAGAACCCACCATCCCTCCCGGGCGCCTCGTGAGCAGGTCAAAGGGAGAGCCAGTAGCAGCTCTGCCCCCATGTCTGCAGGGTCTCTGGACCGGCATACCTGAGCCAGATTTAAGAAAGACTGCTGCAGGGTGGAACTCGATGAGCCGGGCGCTGATAGGCTGGTCTGCTGGGTGGAGGTCTGACGAGAGAGAAGTCCGATGTGGAAAATGGAGGCCCTCATGGAGTGGGGGGGTCGTCTGGCTTGTTGCGAGGCTCTGCTGGGGTGGTGGGCCAGGGCTAGAACCCACCATCCCCTCCTGGGCGCTCGTGAGCAGGTCACAGGGAGAGCCAGTAGCAGCTCTGCCCCATGTCTGCGAGTCTCTCTCTCCTGAGATTTAATGTTTTATAATTATTTCTGTTAGATGTTTTGTTGTCTCGTTTTCTTGGGCCATGCCAGCAGTGCTCAGCTCTTACTCCTGGCTCTGTGCTCAGGGAACGCTCGTAATGGGCCTTGGAGGACCATATGGGGTGCCAGGGACCATGCCCAGGTGGGCCATGCACGAGGCAAGTGCCCTTCCCGCTGTACTCTGGCTCAGGGGCCCTGTTGCTTTTATTTCCTTATTTTTTCAGTGTTTAGTTGTCTCAGATTTGTCTGGTTTGAGCCCCTCTGCATTCCACATCCCCCATTCTTTCCCTCTTCCTTCCTTTTTAGCATCTCTGGTTATTTACCTCAGACCTACAATCTCTAAGGAATCTGTGAATCTAAGTCTTTTAATGCAGAGGTAGTTTACAGAATTTCAGCTCTCTTAAAAGGATTAATACTCATAAGTCCGTAATTAATGAGCTTTGCTATCAAACAGAAGTAAACATGAAGCCCAAATCTCCTTCGGCCACAAGAAAGGTCCAGTATATTTTAAATTCCTTGAGATATCGGCTGCTGTTCTCTGGGGCTGCGGGGAGTTGATGATGAGGCCTGATTCTCTGGGTCTGTCCCCTGCCTGCCCGATTCTTTCTGCCAGCCCGTGTGGCTTCTGATTCAGCCACGTATTTCCTGAATTTCCAGACACCAGATTTCAGAGTCTGGCTAGTCTTGCTCCTCTGTGCCTTTGAGAACTTAAACTAAGCCCAGCAAAGTTCTTGACTGTCTCATCAGTTCTTTCCAATACTAATGAGAAAAATGATCATGTTGTTTTTATTTTGGGGTGGGGAGTGGCACACCCAGCGATACTCCTGGCGGTGCTCAGGGGATCATACGGGATACCGCGTGTCAATTCCAAGTTGGTCAGGTGCAAGGCAAGCACCCTCCCGCTGTGCTGTGGCTCCCTTGCATGTTATTAGCAGTAGATAAGTGCAGGGCATACTCCAGTGTATTTTGGTTTTTTTTTTTTTTTTTTGGTTTGTTTTGGGGCCATACTTGGCGGTACTCAGGGCTCACTCCTGGGATCTGCACTCAGGGATCCCTCCTGGTGGTACTCGGGGGGACCCTGTGGGGTGCTGGGTATTAAACCCGACTTATGTGCAAGGCAAGTGGCTTAACCCATATATTATCTCTGGCATGGAGATGGAGGAGCCCAAATCCCTGCTCCAATTCCGATCAGAGTGGAAAGCCATTTTCTTTGTATTTACACATCCTATAGATTTCATAGGGTGAAATGAGACTCAGAGGGGCACAGCTGCTCCCGGCTCTCCCTGTGCCCAGCCGCTCACGAGGCACCCGGGAGGGATGGCGGGTCTAGCCCTGGCCCCCACCCCAGCAGAGCCTCACAAGAAGCCAGATGGCCCCCACTCCATGAGGGCCGCCATTTTCCACATCCGAACTTCCCTCTCGTCAGAACTCCACCCAGCAGAAGAGCCTATCACAGCTCGGTCACACAGCCAATTGCGGCCTCGCGGTTCATCAATAAATGCTGGAGATCAGAGGTAACTATAAGAGTATGCCTCACGGCAGAGCCTGGCAAGCTACCCGTGTCGTATTTGATATGCCAAAAACCAGTAACAAGTATAGACCTCATTCCCATGATCTGATGGAATGGTTTGAGGCTCTTTATGTTCCTGGAGCAAGCAGATGCCCTTGGGCTCTACTAGCATGAGACAGGACATATGGAGATGTTACTGGTGCCCACTCAAGCAAATCAATGATGAATGGGAAGACAGTGATACAGTGACAGTGATTATCTTTCCAACCCCCAGATAGCCTGCTGCAGGCTGTGTGTGTTCTCCCTTCCTCCCTCCTTTTCTCTCTCTCTCTCCTCACCTGGCAGTGCTTAGGGGCTGGCTACTCCCAGCTCAGTGCTCAGGGGTTGCTGTTTGCCTGCTCAGGACCGTATGGTGCTAAGGATAGGACCCGAGGCTCCCACACATAGCGCATTGCTCCGCCCCTGTGAGCCCTTTCCTGGCCCATGTGCGTTAGTTGTGAGCCTCTCCTTGAGGCTGCACATAGCCTTGTTCCGGCCGGAGTCTGGGGAACGTAGCTTATGGAGACAGGCTTTCCCTGCTGACCTCTAATTCCCTGCCCCTTCCTGTCACTCTCCTGCCTGAGAGTTAAGAGGGATTCCAGACCAGGGGGACAGGAAGTGAGGTTGGGACATGCCCGCCCATTGTAAATTCTGCTTTTAACACCTGAGCCCTGCCTTCTCTGCCTAAGGTAGGGAACCCTGGCTGTACAGTTGTGCCCCCAGGGGGTCTGTTTGTAAAATGTGCTGCCAGGGGCCGGCACAGGACTCCATGGCGAGCACTGGCTGTATCAGGAACTGCTTCAGCCCCAGGCCCTGCGGGATAATAAATGATTTTGCGATCTGGGTGCCCAGTCTTCAGCCCTGTGGTTTCTGGCTTCAGCAGTTTCTTCTCTACTGCTGTGGAGCAGTGCTCCCAAGAGCAATCCTCCCACGTAGAGAAGAAACTAGGTGTAGTGCTCCCACTTAGAGAAGAAACTAGGCACAGTGCTCCCACGTAGAGAAGAAACTAGGCACAGTGCTCCCACGTAGAGAAGAAACTAGGCGCAGTGCTCCCACGTAGAGAAGAAACTGTAGGCACAGTGCTCCCACGTAGAGAAGAAACTAGGCGCAGTGCTCCCACGTAGAGAAGAAACTAGGCGCAGTGCTCCCACGTAGAGAAGAAACTAGGCACAGTGCTCCCACGTAGAGAAGAAACTAGGCGCAGTGCTCCCACGTAGAGAAGAAACTGTAGGCACAGTGCTCCCACGTAGAGAAGAAACTAGGCGCAGTGCTCCACGTAGAGAAGAAACTAGGGCGCAGTGCTCCCACGTAGAGAAGAAACTAGGCACAGTGCTCCCACGTAGAGAAGAAACTGTAGGCGCAGTGCTCCCACGTAGAGAAGAAACTGTAGGCACAGTGCTCCCACGTAGAGAAGAAACTGTAGGCACAGTGCTCCCACGTTTGAGAAGAAACTGTAGGCGCAGTGCTCCCACGTAGAGAAGAAACTGTAGGCACAGTGCTCCCACGTAGAGAAGAAACTAGGCACAGTGCTCCCACGTAGAGAAGAAACTAGGCACAGTGCTCCCACGTAGAGAAGAAACTGTAGGCGCAGTGCTCCCACGTAGAGAAGAAACTAGGCACAGTGCTCCCACGTAGAGAAGAAACTGTATGTGTAGTGCTCCCACGTGCAGTGCTCCCACGCACAGTGCTCCCTCCCTGCCCCCCACCTGCCATCTCTTCATAGCCCGTTGCAGCGAGCACGGTCAGCACATGCCTTGGGTACGGTGCTCTCACACCAGGCGCTGGGCTCACCGGGCGCTGCCTTCTGCCCACTGTGGTGCTCAAGCCCATTCTCATGGAAATGCCAGCTGGGGGTCCCTGTGGAGCTCACATATGTGCCTGCTGGGGCTCACAGAGCCCACACATCATCTTTTCAGGCATGATACTCTCCAGGGGGCCACACCCTTTAGTTGGGGTCGGTGCTGACACACCATGACATCACCAGTGGTGGTGCCAGGCTCATGGCGCAGCTGCCAGGACCCTGGTCTGTGCATGCAGGCAACACCCAGGACCAAATTCCTGGCCTCATCTTACAGGCACCCTTCACCGGACTGTCTCCTCCCCGCTCCAGAGTCTGCATTTTCAGAGCTCCCCGGATGCCCCTAGAGTGCAGAGAGAGAACCACCAGCCCAGGCAACCCCTAGGTCGTACTCACCTCACACAGCATCACCGGCCAGCGCCACAGTGGGCTGGGATGGAGCAGCCTCGTTTTCCCACATTCATCTTCCTCAGACATTCGGTTAATGCCCTGAGCCAAGTCATCCCAGTGCAGGGTAGAGGCCCTGCCTGGCCAGAAGGCTCTGCAGCAGAACCGCACCGCCCCTCATGGTTCCTCACTGCTTCCTGGAGGTGCAAGCCTCACACCTGTGAGCCTCAGCCCTCATGCCTGTTAGCCTCTAGCCCTCACGCCTGTGAGCTCCTGCCCTCACGCCTGTGAGGCTCCAGCCCTCACGCCTGTGAGGCTCCAGCCCTCATGCCTATGAGCCTCCAGCCCTCATGCCTGTGAGCCTCTATCCCTCACGCCTGTGAGGCTCCAGCCCTCACGCCTGTGAGGCTCCAGCCCTCATGCCTATGAGCCTCCAGTCCTCACGCCTGTAAGGCTCCAGCCCCTCACGCCTGTGAGCCTCAGCCCTCACGCCTGTTAGCCTCTAGCCCTCACGCCTGTGAGCTCCTGCCCTCACGCCTGTGAGGCTCCAGCCCTCACGCCTGTGAGGCTCCAGCCCTCATGCCTGTGAGCTTCCAGCCCTCATGCCTGTGAGCCTCTATCCCTCACGCCTGTGAAGCTCCAGCCCTGACACCTGTGAGCCTCCTGCCCTCACGCCTGTGAAGCTCCAGCCCTCACGCCTGTGAGCCTCCTGCCCTCACGCCTGTGAGCTCCTGCCCCTCACGCCTGTGAGCTCCTGCCCTCACGCCTGTGAGCTCCTGCCCTCATGCCTGTGAGCCTCAGCCCTCACGCCTGTGAGCCTCCAGCCCTCACGCCTGTGAGCTCCTGCCCTCACGCCTGTGAGTCTCTAGCCCTCATGCCTGTGAGCCTCTATCCCTCACGCCTGTGAAGCTCCAGCCCTGACACCTGTGAGCTCCAGCCCTGACGCCTGTGAGCTCCTGCCCTCACGCCTGTGAGCTCCTGCCCTCACACCTGTGAAGTTCCAGCCCTGACACCTGTGAGCTCCTGCCCCCACGCCTGTGAGCTCCCTGCCCTCACGCCTGTGAGCTCCTGCCCTCACGCCTGTGAGTCTCTAGCCCTCACGCCTGTGAAGCTCCAGCCCTGACGCCTGTGAGCTCCAGCCCTGACGCCTGTGAGCTCCTGCCCTCACGCCTGTGAGCTCCTGCCCTCACGCCTGTGAGCTCCTGCCCCCACGCCTGTGAGCTCCTGCCCCCTGAGAACCCTGAGAATGAAACCCCCATTGATCTCTGCGGTTTGTTGGCTCTATGCCCGGTGCTCCCCACTTTCCAGGCCCAGTGTTTCCTCCTCGGGTCCCGCCCACTCCTTCAGTGCTTAGCAGCCTGGGCCACTGTTCGGGAAGCTACAGTGGGTCAGTGCCAGCAGCCCACAGTGTCTCCAGGACTCGGGTAGCAGCGACCCCAGTGGGGCTGGAGAGAGTACAGCGGTAGGACGCCTCCTTGCACACAGCTGACCAGGCCCCAATTCCTGGCACCCTCTATGGTCCTCCAGGCCCTCAGGAGTGGTCCCTGAGCACAGCCAGGAATGGCCCAAAAATGAAAAAAATGACCCAGAGTTCCAGGCTCAGGAAAGAGCCTCTCCCCAGGTGAGACTACCTGGGAAGGCTTCCTGGAGGTGGTGGTTTCAGGTTGAGGACTACAAAGGCACAAGGGAGAGCTAGCGAGGTGGAGTGTGAACACTCAGGCGGCCGGAACTGCAGGGCACTCCCTGGAGAGGAAAGACATGAGAAGCAGTTGGGGTCGGTCACCCAGGACCTGTAACACTGGACATGTGTGTTATGTCTCTTTCCTTCATTTCTTTTTCACTCTCTGGCCCCTGGCCCCCCTTCCTCCCTTCTCATTGGCGGTGTTGATGATGTGGTGGCTGGGGGCTACTCGTGGCTGGGGTAGTGCCCCTCTGTTTTCATCTGTGGGTGTGAACTAAAGTGGCTTATTTCATTTAGGAAGTCAGTCAGGGCAGAAAGCGAGCGGGAAGCAGAGCTAGCCTAGAAAGTTAAAAGCCATCATGTCCGAAGTGGCCTGTCACACTTTGTTTTTGTCTGTTTGCTTGCTTTTTGGGTCACACCCGGCAATGCTCAAGGGTTTCTCCTGGCTCTGCACTCAGGAATTAATCCTGGCAGTGCCCGGGGACCATATGGGATGCCGGAATCGAACCCAGGTTGGCCTTTGCCTTCCCTTCAACATGGGGCTTTGCTGGGTATGACCCAAAAACAAAATCAAAAAGAAAAGGAAAACACCCGTGAGGTGTCTCAGTGGCAGAGCACAAGCTCTGTGGAGCTGAGCCCTGATTCAATCCATAGCACTATTTACGGGGATAAAAGTGTCCCAAGTGTGTTGACATTTAGAAGACACAGAGGAACCCGCACGTGAGACTCTGCCTGCTCAGAGGCTGTGAGCCCTGCAGGGTAGAGCAGTTTCCAGCTGTGAGGAGAGTGCAGGCGGGGTTCCAGGGAGGAGAGCCCAGGCTCCCAGAGGCCCGTGGAGGTCAGGACCCGACACCACCCTGACGGGTTCTGCGGGAGCTTTGTGTCTTGGATGGGCAGGCGCCCGAGCCCGCTTCAGTGGATGGGCACGTGGGAGGTGTAGAAATGGTCAGTCTGCCAGGAAGAGGAAAGTAACTGATGGAAGCAGGAGCTGTAGGATGTGTTCAGGAGGTTTTCTTTTCCCCGTTTTAATTGGGAAAATTGCTGTATATCACTGTACGCATTTGGGGGACTCATAAGGGGGCCACACCCTGCAGTGCTTAGGGGATCACTCCTGGCGGGGCTGTGGGGCCCACGGGGGCCATATGAATTCTGGTCCGCCACCAACAAGGCAAGAGCCCTCCCCGCTTTATTCTCGCTTCTATCACTGTTTAAGATGTATAGCGTGATAGTTTGACTTTAAACACAGTGAGCGGATTCCTACAGTAGATACAGCTAACATCGTCCTCTTGAGTAGGCACAGTCGTAAGAAAGAATAAAAGACGAGAGGAGGGATTTTTCTCCTCGTTGGCACAAGAAATTGTAGGGACTGGAGGGATAATAAGCAGTCGGGGCGCTTGCCTTGCACACGGCCCTTCCAGCTTGAATTCCTGGCATCACAAGTACCCTGACGTCCGCCAGGGGTGATTCCTGGGCACAGAGCCAGGAGTAAGCCCTGAGCAACACCAAGTCTGTCCCAAAAAGCAAAACAAAGAAGGCGGCTGAAATGATAGTATGACAAGGGAGGGCATTTGTCTTGCACGTCATCCTATATGATAGTACCCTGAGCACCACCAGGAGTAATTCCTGAGTACAGAGCCAGGAGTAACCCCTGAGCATCCCTGGGTGTGACCCAAACAGTCAAAAACAAGAAAGAAAATCTTAGGATTAACTCTTATCCCACTATATTGTCTCTCCAGACCCTGATTTGTTGGGGTTTTCTATGTATATTTACATTCTCTCAAGCTAATTCTTGGGATCTGAAGATTCGAAACTGAGGGTTCAGAGCAATAGTGTACAGCAGGTAAGGCCGCTTGCCTTGCCTGAGGCCAGCCCAGGTTTGATTGCCCTGCGCCCCATAGTCCCCCAAGCCACGCCAGGAGTGATCTCTGAGTGCAAAGCCGGAGTAACCCCTGAGCATAATCAGAGTCACATGTGCCCCCCACACCCGGATAGAAAGAAATCAAAAGCTGAAAAGTTAAAGCTGAGGGACTGGAGGTATTTGTACAGCGGGCAGAGTACTTACCGTTCCAGCAGCCTACTTGAGTTTGATCCTTAGGATTCCCGTGATATTCCTCTGAGCCCTGCCAGAAGTGATCCCTGAGTGCAGAGCCAGGAGTAAGCTAGGAATTAGCTACACACAGCCGGGTGCTTCAAAGTACTTGCTCCAACCCTGTTTGGAGGGTACTACCTTGCAAGTACCCCAAACCCAACCGAAGAGTTAAAATGGAGCTGAAGAAAGGGCTCGAGGGTCTGAGACATGCTTTGCATGTAGGAGGCCCAGCTTTGATCCTGGCTCTGCAGGGGGCACCCCAAGCACTGAAGCAGAACTGCCTCTGAGCAGTGCCAGATGTGGCCCCCCAAAGAAGAAAATGTCAAATTAACATTAAGTAATTTTGTTAGAGCCAAGTGTTCAACAACACGTCCTTAAATAATGCCTCTGTGAAGACAATGTGTGAAGAGACGTAAGTCTTCTTTAAGAGCTTAATCAAAAGCAATAAAGTGATGCATTTATGTTGGGGCAGGCGGGGCTGGGGAGGTGGCTCAGGGCTGCAGCCTGTGCTTTGCATGTGGGCAACCGGGGTCAGAGCCCCCCTACCCCTGGGAGCCAGCCCCAGGATCCTGCTGGAAATAATCCCCGAACCCGCGAGGGCATGATCCAAATTTTAAAAAAATTGAGAAAGATTTTACAGTAGAGCAGCCTGAATTGGGGTGAAGAAGATGGAAGAAAGTGAGGCTTCTTGAGAAAAGGGGTGGCTGGGGCCAGAGCGATAGCACAGTGGTAGGGCGTTGCCTTGCATGCGGTTGACCCGGTTCAATCCCCGGCATCCCATATGGTCCCTGAGCACCGCCAGGAGTAATTCCTGAGTGCAGAGCCAGAAGTAATCCCTGAGCATTGCCAGGTGTGACCCAAAAAGCAAAGAAAAAAGAAAGAAAAGAAAAGGGGTGGCACTCAGCCGAGGAGAGGGTCCAACCCGAGTGACAAAGTCTGTAGTTACTATAACAGCTGTTCCCTATGACTCACTATGGTGCTAGGCCCTGTTCATCTAGAAGCAGAGAAACAAACACAAAAACTGCTATAAAAAGGGTTGGAGCAAGTACCTTACATGCGTCTGACCTGGGGTTCAGTCTCCGGCAACACATATGTTTCCCCGAGCGTTGATGGGTGCATCCCTGGAGGCCGCTGAGCACTGCCAGGAAGACCCCCGTGATCCCACCACCGCCGGGCTTGACCGTCCCACACACTCATGCCTGCACATTAAACCACTGACCCGGCTGGTTGAGAATCATTGGGGAGAGCGCTTATTTGCCTTGCACGAGGCCAACCTGGGTTTGATCCCCAGCATGCCATATGGTCCCTGAGCCCTGCCAGGAGTAATTCCTGAGTGCAGAGCCAGGAATAACCCCCTGAGCATCACCAGGTGAGACCCAAAATAGGAAAAAAATATAAAAAGAAGAAGAGTCGCTGGGCCTCCACACCTCCTGCGTAATCCTGCACAGGCTCCCCACAGGGAAGTGAACACATCAATGAAGAGAACTGGGCCAGCCAGTGAACTTCCCAAACACAGACAGCCCTTAAGACAGCAGGACTTGAGGCCGGAGCGATAGCCCAGCGGGTAGGGCATTTGCCTTGCAGGCGACCAGCCTGTGCCGGCTTGGGTTCGATCCCGAGCATTCCATATGGTCCCCGAGCACCGCCAGGAGTAATTCCTGAGTGCAGAGCCAGGAGTAACCCCTGAGCATTGCCAGGTGTGACCCAAAAAAGAAAAAAAAATCTCTCCCCCAAAATGCTTTCAATAAAGCTTTTAATTGTTTAGAGCAGAAACATTCCAGCTGGGCTTGACACCTAGTGCGCGATGTCAGACGTTGCCAAGACCTCTGGGTGCCACCACAGTGAATGGTTCGTCCAGAACGTTGTAACGTTGTCCTTGGACCAATGTCATTGATCGGTGCCCTCTGTGAGGATGGCAGCACTTCGAGCTTCAGCCCCTGCCAGAGTACAAGATAATAAAGCTGAGAGGAACGAAATAGACATGCTGTGCACACGTTGTTTAACGGCATTGAGCATTAGGAACTGAGCGGTGTACAAGCCGTTCCGTGCGTGAGTGGCAGTGGTGCGTGTCTGTAGTGGACCAGACACTTGGATGACAGGCTCTCGGTGCTCGGGTCATCGTCCCAGCATGGCGTTGTGCAGGGTCGAACTCACAGCCTCATTCCTGCAAGGCAGAATCACCCCCCACCCCTGGCCCCAAGCCCTTTATCTTTGTCATTAACTGTCACTGTCTTCTCGTTCATCATCGATTGGCTCGAGCGGGCTCCAGTAACATCTCCATATGTCCTGTCTCATGCTAGTAGAGCCCAAGGGCATCTGCTTGCTCCAGGAACATAAATAGCCTCAAACCATTCCATCAGGTTATGGGATTGAGGTCTATAATTGTTACTGGTATTTGGCATATCAAATATGACACGGGAGGCTTGCCAGGCTCTGCTGTGCGGATCTTGGTCAAATACTTTTTTTCCCCCCTTGGATTTTTTGGGTCACACCCAGCAATGCCCAGGGGGTTACTCCTGGCTCTGCACTCAGGAATTACTCGAGGCAGTGTTCAGGGCACCATATGGAATGCTGGGGATCCAACCCAGGGTGGATTGGAATGGATTAGTTGGATCGGTGTGTGCAAGGCAAGGCAAACACCTTCCCCACTGGACTATTGCTCCAGCCCCTTGTCAAATTACAAGCATCACAGATTTTCCTTTTTTTAAGCTAAAAAGGATTGGATGTCATCTGCCGGTGGAGCTAGGCAGCCATTCCTTGGCCGCGTGTGGTGGTGTGAAGTCAGCTCTTCAGGAGTCTGGTCAGTGACTTTAATGTGTCCATCTTGGTAATATTTTTCACAGGCTCAGAAAAAGAGTTTGAATCAGCCGTCCCCCATTTCCGCTTCCAAGACCCCAGATGGCCTGAGGCAAGCGCAGATCCCGGCCTCCTGAGCACCGCCCTGCCAGGTCAGATGCCTTTGGAGTCCACCCTCCTCAGAGTCTCGGGGCCCCCTTGCTGCATGCACCCGCCGCTCCCGCTCCCCCTGCCAGCCCTGCCTCCCAAGAACGCGCCTTTGAGCAAGGACCTCTGCCCTCCTGCTTAGACTAGGACACGTCGCTGCATTTTGGGAAGAGCATTGCTGATTTAGAACAAGTCACTTGGCCGCTGTCTGGCCTAGGAGACTGTAACTATGTTGGTGTTGCTTTATACGTGTAGATGGCAAAGTGCCCCCAACCCCCTGCACCTGTGCCAAGGAAAGGTGCTGCGCGTGTGGATGGGTTCGCTGTCCTTTCTTGCAGTGCCCTGAACACATGCCCTGCTCAGTTCAGTCTAGAGAGACGGAAGTACAGATGCTCCTAGTCACGCCTCCCTTTGTGAATCTGGGATTGTTGGGGGAGTTTCGTTGCACTGGACAGTGGGCCCGGGCGCGTTCCTCAGACCCCTGTAGCTGGAAGCCGCAGCGCCGACAGTTTCACGTCCCCTCCCCCTTCTGCCTTCCCCGTATCGTGTCCATTCGCTCTCATCCTCCTGACCGCTGCTTCTGGTGCCTTTCTGCTTTACGTCCTGCTGCTCTCCCCCGTGTGTCCAGGACTTTGCTCCTCGGTACAGAAGCCCCCTCTGAGCCCGTGCAGTGAGCCCTGTCTGTGGGGCCCGGGGCTCGTGTACTGCTTCTGCTGAACCTTCTCTTACGTGTTAATTCTAATAGGGCAAGATTCTGGAACCAAAGTCCTCCCGGCATCCTTAGGAACCACACAGCCACAGCAGGAAAAAGTAGTTGGATCATCTCCTGGCCAGCCAGCTGTGCAGGTAGAAGAAATTGCGTAGCTCTGTCCCAGTGCTTAGCGCAGCCGAGCGCAGATGCATGCGTGTCCTCTTCCAGGGGGTGTCGCTCGTTGTGTCCCCCCCAGCTCCGTCTGTGCGGTTGGGTCAGTCGCCCTGTGCACCCCTAAGGTGGGGGGTGTGGCAGGTGTCGACAGGCTCAGCTCGGGCCAAGCTCCGCTGCAGAGCTGAGGAGAGAACGCCTGACTGCCAAATAATGCGGTTTACTATGGAATGACACCCTGTCATGGTCAAGTGCAGTGAGATGTTAGCTGTGCTGAGGTTGTTTGTCTCGCTTTTGTTTCGTTTGTTTTCTGGAGTCGCAGCCAGGAATAGCTGAGATGGTCGGTCTCTGCTCTCTTGACCAGACTACGAGTCTTATGTTCCTGTTGTTCATTGATTTGCTCAAGCGGGCGCCAGTAACATCTCCATTCGTTGGGAATGAGGTCCATTACTGTTACTGTTTTGGGCATATCTAGTACACCACAGGTAACTTGCCAGGCTCTGCCGTGGCTCTGGGTTCATCCAAGGGGACCCAGTCTTTTCTTTGTCAGACCATCCACCATCCAGGGCCCACAGGGCAGAGCCCTGGGTATGTAGACAAGCCTGTCTCCTGTCTGCCACCTGCCAACGCAGCTGGGCACCGCAGCCACACCTGCAACATCTTGAGGAGCAGGAACTACTAGTCTAAAGGGGAAATCTTTTTTTTTTTTTTTTCAGCTTAACAAGCTGGGTTGTTTGGTTTGTCTTGTACTGATTGATCACTGGCCATGGTGCCTTAGAATGTAAGGTCCCGTGTCAGGCCTCTGCACATGTGTCAGAACCACGCCTACTATGAAAGTTCCATGCCTGCCTCACCTCAAATTCCCCTCTCCCCCTCTCCTCCTCCCACATCTTCTCCCTGGCTAGTTTGCAGGTTAGTTTCATTGTTTTGCTAGTTTGTTTTCTTCAGCTACTTATATTCCAGATGTAAGTCAATCCATTGATCACCGTCTCTTCCTTTAATCACCTCAGGTACCATCCACTTTTTTCCCCCAAGAAAAGATCTCTCTTCATCTTATTTAACAACAGTAATAGTATCCCATAGAGTGTATCTTTATCTATCTGTATCTGCTCACCTGTCAAAACAGCATTTCTTTATTGGCTTTTTGGGGGGACCGTAAGTGCTCAGGAGATCATAAAGGATGATAGGGATTGAACCTGGGTCAACGGTATGTGAGGCAATGCATTAACCTCTAGTATGTCTCCAGCCTAATCAGCATTTAATTTATAGTCTGAGGCTCTAACTCTGTTCTATCACAGCCCTCTAAATTTTTTTTCTTTTTGGGTCACACCTGGTAATGCTCAGGGGTTCCTCCTGGCTCTTCGCTCAGGAATTATTCCTGGCAGTGCTTGGGGGACCATGTGGGATGCCGGGATCGAACCCGGTTGGCCTCGCGGCAAGGCAAATGCCCTACCCATTGTGCTATAGGTCCAGCCCCTCTAAATTGTTTCTTAACCTGACTGCACAGCAGGGCCCCAGCCCAGGGAATATAAGGCACACACTTCGTCATCAAGACACACTCTGACTCTAGCATTCAGGGTGGGTTCCGTGTGTTGACTATTGGGAATGATGCTTCTGTGAACATAGAAGTGAAGATATCCTTTCAAATGAAGGTTTTCATATCATTTGGATAAATAAGATCAGTTTCTGCTCCATGAGAGTTAACCATTTTTTTTTTTTTTGGGTTACACCTGGCAATGCTCAGGGGTTACTCCTGACTCCTCACTCAGGAATTACTCCTGGCGGTGCTCAAGAGTCAAGAGACCATATGGGGGGACCAGAGCGATAGCACAGCAGGTAGGGTGTTTGCCTTGCACGCAGCCAACCCGGGTTCGATTCCTGGCATCCCATATGGTACCCCAACACTGTCAGGAGTAATTCCTGAGCAAAGAACCAGGGAGGAACCCCTGACCATTGCCTCATGTGACCCAAAAATAAAAAAAAAAGAGAGAAAGAGAGCAAGAGACCATATGGGAAGCCAAGGTTTGAACCTGGTCATTTGCATGCAAGGCAAACGCCCTACCCTCTGCACTGTCCTCCCGCCCTGAGACTTACCAGTTAATAGCTTGAAAAAACTTATAGCCTGGGTCCCCTCAATGTCCTCAGGGCAGGATCCATTTCAGCTGTGTCATGGATTAGCATGAAAGAGAAACCCCTGTTAGGTCGCACACCTTGACTTGTGTGTAACAGATTCTGAAGAGTGTTTGCTCCTGGGCCGAAGAGATGGCTCACAGAACTCGGCACATGCTTGGCCACGTTGGAGACCTGGGTTCCATACCTCATGGTCCCCGAGCACTGAGCCAGGATTGCCCCTGAGCAACATTAAGCATGCTCCAAGACGAATAAAGTTTTTAATTAATCTCATGGGAGCAGAGATAGTACAGGGGTTGGGCTGGAGCAATAGAATATCAGGCAGGGGGTTTGCCTTGCATGCTGCAGACCCAGGTTTGATCCCTGGCACCCCATATGGTCCCCCTGAGCACTGCTAGCAGTGATCTTTAAGTATAGAGCTGGGGAGTAAGCCCTGAGCATTTCCAGGTGAGGCCCAAAACATTAAAAAACAGATAGAACAGGGCTTAAGTCTCTTGCCTTGCATGCAGCTGATTGAGGTTTGATCCCTCACAGCACATTTGGCCCCCCAGTCTCTGTCCTGATGATCCCTGAGCATAGAGTCAGTAATAAGCCCTGAGTACTGCTAAGTGCGCCCATAACCAACCCTCACCCGCCCCCGCACACACTCAATAAAAAAGTGTTTGTGGGCTGGAGTGGTAGCGCAGCAGGTAGGGTGCTTTCCTTCGCCTGTCGTCAACACAGGTTCAGTCCCCAGCATCCCAAATGTTCCAAGTGCAGCACCAGGAGTAGCCCCTGAACATCTCCAGGTATGGCCCAAAAAACAAAAACAAGTGAGTTTCCTTGTGTACCACTGGGAAGATGAATGAAGTACAGTTTATTACATTTTAATAAGTTCATGAAGTTGGTAGCAGTAAATACATTTCTTCAAAAATATGAAGTTTGGGGGGCCAGAGAGATAGTGCAGTGGCTAGGGCAACTGCCTTGCATGCAGCCCACCTCGGTTTGATCCACAGCATCTCATACAATCCATTAAGCATCACCAGGAGAGATTCCTGAGTGCAAAGCCAGGAGTAAGCGCTGACATTGCTGGGTGTGGCCCTCCAAAAAAAAAATGTTTTTTGTATCACTTGTATCACTTGTTTTCCCGTTCAATTTGCTCGAGCGGACACCAGTAACTTTCTGTATGTCCTGTTACACACTAGTAGAGCCCAAGAGCATCCGCTTGCTCTAGGAAAAAAAGAGCCTCATACAATTCCATCAGGTCATGGGAATGAGGCCTATAATTGCTACTGGTATTTGGCATATAAAATACGACATGGGTAGCTTGCCAGGCTCTGCCGTCGGGTGGCATACTCTTGTAGTCATCTCTGATCTCCAGCATTTATTGATGAACCGGGCTTGTGATCAGCTCTTCTGCTGGTGGAGCTCTGAGGAGAGGGGAGTCCAGATGTGGAAATGGTGGCCCTCATGGTGTGGGGGAGGAGTCCTCTGGCTTCTTGTGAGGCTCTGCTGGGGTGGTGGACCAGGGCTAGAACCCACCATCCCTCCCGGACGCCTTGTGGTCAGCTGGGCACAGGGAGAGCTGGTAGCAGCTCTGCCCCATGTCTGTGAGTCTGGATCAGCATACCTGGACTGGACTTGAAAAGACGGCGTGTAATGATGACTAGATTTATTGTGATCATCATTTTGCGTATATATACATACATACATGTATGTCTGAGAAATTGCTATGTAGTACACCATTTAAAACCTATATACTGCCATACATCAATTCTATCTCATTAAAAGTAAAATGGTGAGGCCGGAGTGGTAGCACAGTGGGTAGGGTGTTTGCCTTACATGCGGCAACCGGGTTCGATCCCGGCATCCCAGAGTAATTCTAAGTGCAGAGCCAGGAGTTACCCCTGAGTCGCCAGGTGTGACCCAAAAAGAAAAAAAGTAAAATGGTGTGGGGCCGGAGCAATAGTTCAGCGATAGACAGGATGTTTGCCTTGCACTCAGCTGACCTGGGTTCAAGCCCCAGCACCCTCTGTGGTTCTCTGAGCACCACCAGGAATGATCCTTGGAGCACATAGCCAGGAATAAACCTTGAGGACTGCCAGATATGATCCAAAACCCAAAAACAGTTAAAAAAAATTTAAATGGTGTGAGGATGATGGTGGAGTCTAGAG
>JAJIBD010014513.1:0-31812 GCA_021461705.1 Cryptotis parvus | reverse complement strand
GGCAGGCTTCGGGGGCACTGTCTGCCAAACAGCGGAGCCCTCTGTGCACTGGGGCCCCAGCCTCAGCTGACCCCACCCTGACTTTCGGCTCATTTCAACCACGCCTGGGGACCATACAGGCCACCGGGATCAAGCCCAGGTCCTCTCAGCCCCTCCCCAGGGCTGTCCGTGTGGGAGGACCGCAGCCCTCTCCCCAGGGCCCTCCCCGGGGTCAGCCCTCACCACGCCAGAGGGTTCCTTGCCATGAGATGAAAGAGAGACTTTTGGGGGGGCTCAGCTCAGCTGGGTGCTGGCCACAGGCGAGCTCTGGGTTCCCAGGGATGGGCGGGCAGGAAGCAGAGTCCACCCTCAGCAGCTTGGAGCTGGTCAGGAGAGGCCAAAGGGACAAGGACAGGGGCAGGCGCGATCATGCAGCTAGGAAGGCAGTGTCCGGTGTGGCCAGAGCCCGCCAGGAGTCAGCCCCCGAGCACAGAGCTGGGAGTCAGCCCGAGCACAGAACCGAGTCAGCCCTAGCACTGGGCCGGGAGTCAGCCCCGAGCACAGAGCTGGGAGTCAGCCCCAAGCACCTCCAGGGTTGGCCAGAAAAACCGAAAACCTAAATACAATAAACTCCCATTTGGAGGCAGGGTCAGGACCTGGGCCCCGGCTGGGCTCTGACCCTCGGGTGCCACAGGACAGAAGCTGCTGGACTCGCTGGCGGAAACCTGGGACTTCTTCTTCAGCGGCGTGCTGCCCACGCTGCAGGCCGTGTTCTACCCCGTGCAGGTGCCGGGAGGGTGGGTGGGGACCGGGATGGCCAACCCGTGCCGTGTCGCTGCGGGTCTCCCGGAATGGCCGACCCGTGTCTCCGTGGGGTCCCCCGGAGTGGCCGACCCGTGCTGCTGTCCCGCAGGGCAAGGGAACTGTTCTGTGCGTCAGCTCGCGCTGCTGCACTTCCGCAACACCATCGCGCTCAGCGTGAGGGCTGGAGGACGGCGCTGGCCCGCGGTCACGCCGCGTGCCCCCGCCGTGGTGCAGATGCTGTTGGTGCTGCAGGTGGGTGGCCCCGCTGGGCGTGACCACAGGGGTGGTCTCTACCTGCAAACGGCGCCTCCCCAGTGGCGCAGAGGTGGTCAGGGTCTGGTGTGGGGGCAGCTGGACTGGGCAGCTGGCAGTGTCCACCTGTCCAGCGCAAGAGTGGCCCATGAGCGCCCCTACGGGCAGAGATGTGGAGCTCTAAAGGCAGGAGGCTGCGTCCTGCAGAGTGTGTGTGTGTGTGTGTGTGATGTGTGTGTGTGTGTGTGTGTGTGTGTGTGTGTGTGTGTGACAGGCACCGGGGAAGGTGCCTGAGCCAGGCCTCCCCTCCCCCCTGCCCTCCCCCATTCCTCCCTCCCTTCGCCCCTCCCCCTCCCTCCCTCCCTCCCTCCCTGATGCTCAGGGGTTACTCCTGGCTCTGCACTCAGGAATTACTCCTGGCAGTGCTCAGAGGACCTATGGGCTGTGTGCAAGGCAAAGGCCCTCCCTGCTCCGGCCCCAGGGTCTTTTTTCTTTCTTTTTGCCAGTGGTGCCCAGGGGACCCTGCAGGGGCGCCACGCAGCATCTGCACACAGACCCCCAGACCCCTGCGAGGGCCAGGCGCAGAGACCAGCAGGGTGGGCGGGACGCCGCAGGCTCACAGACACAGGCTCCGGCTTCCTTCTTGCAGGGGGTGCACGAGGCCAGGGGCGTGACCAAGGACTACCTGCGACTGGAGACGCTGGTCCGGAAGGTGGTGTCGCCCTACCTGGGCACCTACGGGCTCTGCTCCAGCGAGGGACCCTGCCCCCACTCCTGCGTCCTGGGTATACCGTGCACTTCGGTGGCAGGGAGACGGGCCCTCGCACGCCGCGCCACACAGTGCTCGCCGGTCCTCCTGCACCGGAAGTGTGGCCTGGAGACCTGCCCATGGCCTCTGGGGGCCGCGATTTGCTCCCCTGCTGGAAGCTGTTTCCCAGGGCCAGGAACCGGCGGCTTTGTTACTGCCTGGGGCTCACCCCAGCTTGCTCAGCGGCATTGGGGGAGCAAACTCAGCCCCCACGTGCAGCGCTGTGCCGGCGGAGCCTCTCCCCGGAGGCGAGGGTTGGGGCCACCAGACCTGGGCTTGTTCCACGATGCAGGGACCACCACAGCGCCCCAGCCCTGCTGCATGGGCCCGTCCATCGGGCAGTCGGGCCGACGAGTGGGTCGTCCACAGACGAGTCTGATGGGGGCAGTGGGTGGGAGTGGACACCGCGAGGCTGGGCTTGGCCGGTGAGAGGCCTGCAAGGGACAGGCGCTGAAGCTCAGCCCTGCCACCTGGTGGCTGCTGCGCAGCACTGCAGGGGCTCTGCCTACGGGCAGCCGCTCCCCTCCCACCCCCCATTCCCCGCTGCTCCCTCTCTGCCCGGCCACTCTGGTGAACTCCAGCTGGACATCTCGTGTCCCTGTGGTCTCGTGCATGGACTGTGTCTTGGCCTGCCCCTCCCATGTGGTGCTTTTTTTTTAATTTGGCTTTTTTGTGTCACCCGGCGATGCTCAGGGGTTGCTCCTGGCTCGGCGCTCAGGAATTGCTCCTGGCGGTGCTCGGGGACCCTATGGGATGCCGGGATCGAACATGGGTTGCTGTGTACAAGGCAGACGCCTCCCCACTATACTTACTATCGCTCCGACTCCCATCCCATGTTGTGCTGGGGATCAAGCCCGGGCCTCCCACCAGGCCAGCAGCAGCCTGGCCCCAAGCAAGCTGCCCTCGGGCTTTCCCTGGAGTGTGGCCGCCCACCTGACTCTCTCTCTCTCTCTCTCTCTCTCTCTCTCTCTCTCTCTCTCCTCTCCAGAGAAGCATTTCCTGCTTGCGGCTCACGCCGCGGGACACCCTCACCAAGACCCCAGTGGCTCGCTCCAAGAGCTACAACACGCCCCTACTGAACCCAGTGGCCGAGCACGAGGCTGAGGGGGCAGGGGGCGGCTCAGGCGTCCGCCGACACTCTGTGTCCGAGATGACGTCCTGCCCCGAGGTCCAGGGCTTTGGCGACTGTCCGGCCTCGGCGTGCCCAGGCGGGCCGAGCCCCAGTAGACTGGCCCCCCCGCCTCCCCGGCCTCGTCCAGCCCCCGGAGAACCTCGTGGACCACATCCTAGAGTCGGTGGGACTCCGAGGCCGGCGGCATCTTCATTGACTTCGGACGGGGCAGCCGCTCGGACACAGCCGAAGTTGGGTGACTCGGGGGCCGGCAGAGCATCCTGTGAGCCTGGGGGTGCCGCTGCTTCCGGGCACTGGGTCCCCACACCTTGGTCTCTCGGGAGGGCCGGTAGCTCCTGGCAGGACCCCAGCACACAGCTCAGCCCCCGGGCATGGGGGCCAGGACCCGGGCATCTGCACCTGGCGCCCCCTTCACCGTCTGGTACAGAGGGGCTTGGACCCCCAGCTGGCTCCCTGGGTCCTTGCCGAGACCCCGGCCGGGAATAAACAACTTCCAGCCCAGTTCTGTGACCCCGGACCTCATCCTCGCCAGTTCCCATGTCCCTTTCCTGGACCCTCGGCCGACAGACCAGGAGGGTCAGTGAGGGGCTGGGGTGCCTCGGGGCGGCTGAGGCCCTGGGCCCCCCGGAGGAGGGGCGGGGGTGCCTGTGGGGCGGGGGGTGGCGGCTGTTTGCGGGGCTGAGTTTCTCTTGTCTCCAGGACCACTGACGGCCCGACAGGGGCTCCTGGGGATCATAAAGCCCAGTTTGTGTCTGAGAACGTGAGTTTCTGGGGCTCAGGGGTCAAGTGTCAGCACAGCATGGGGGCGCTGGCCTTGCACGTGTCCGCGCACAGGCTCCCCGGCCCGCCCAGAGTGATCCCTGCAGCAGAGCCGGGCACGGTTCAGAATGTTTTTAAAGAGTCAGGGGTGGGAGTGGCCTGAGTGCATTGGGAGGCCCCCAGAGGAGGGGGCACGTCCAGAGGAGAGGGGGCACCCCCAGAGGAGAGGGGGTCACCCCAAGAGTCTGGGCCGTGCCGCAGTGCTCCGGCCTCTCTGGCTTTCCTGCTCGGGACTGACCCCGAGGGTCTGGCTGGGCACGCCTGTGTCCACCCCAGCTCTGGGACTCGCCTTCTCCCTGCTCGTGGCCTCAGAAGGGGTCTGGTAGCTTCTGCAGAGAGGGCCCCGCTGGCTGCTGAGTCCCTGCCGTGAGGGGTGGGGCCCGGTGGCGCTGGGGCGTGGGTCACCCCTGGCCCTTCCTGTCACCCGTGTGGGGGACGCCTCAGGACTGCAGTGGGGAGAACTGGGGCTTCAAGGCTGCCCTTTTCTCGAGCTCCACTGGGGTAACAGCGGTGCTGAACCTGAGCACAACCCCCTGAGCTGATGTGCCGGAGCCCCCTTGGGCGAGTCAGGATTTCCCAGCGGGCCGGGAGGGGAGTCTGCACCTGTGGGGCCGGAGCGACAGCACAGCGGGAGGGGTTTGCCTTGCGCATGGCCAACCCGGGTTCGATTCCCGTCGTCCCATAAGCATCACCGGGTGACCGTGACACAGGCATAGGGGGGGCCGCCCTGCCCTCTTGCTGCCGTCAGTGTGCGGGCTTCGCGGGGTGCGGGAGGGTCCCGGGACCCACGTCCTCGTCCCATGGTGCGGACAGGCGGGTGCCGCTGCCCTGCTCTCCCGCCCCTGCGTGGTCCACTCCTCTGTCCCGGATCCCTTTTCCCTGGTGCTGTTTGTCTTCCTGGGCCCGGCCCAGGCGTGGACCAGCCAGCAGCTCCTTAGGACGCAGGCCCACATCGGCAGGGCTGGTTCTGAGCAGTTTTTCCCAGTGGAGTCAGTTCCGGGGGGTCCGGGACCTCCGCTCTAACTGCACAAACCTCTCCCCACCCCGTCACGCTGGTGCCTGCGCTGAGCCTCGTGCTTGGCTGAGCTGGAGGGTCTTTGGGGTCTCAGACGCTCCTCTCTGGCCGCTCGGGCAGATCACACGCGCTTCCACAGCAAGGCTCAGCGTCCAGGGCCGATCCTGATCATGGGACCTGAAAACACAGGGCGTGCTGGGCACCAGGAAAGCTGAGCAGGACGGGCTGGACACCAGGAAAGCTGGACGTGGCGTGGGGTCAGGCCAGCAGCGACCCCACACAGTGGGGAAATGTTGGCGTCTGGGTTTTAATAAGGCAGAAGGGGAGCAGCCGGCGTGGGGCAGCCGCCAGGGGAATTAATTTACGAGAAAACAAATGAGAGGCAGGAGCTGGGGGGCACCTTAATTTCCTGCCCCCAGGCCCCAGGGCTCACTCGTGTGGAACTGGCTGCCCGTGGGGAAGGAGGGAGGGAGAGAAACTCCAACATTTCCAGGAGCGAAAGCAGCACGCGGCTGCGTTCCTGGAGGCTGGAATGTGTCCACGCGGCATTCCGGATCTTCCGTTTCAAGGCATTTGCGACTCCGGGTCCTCTTGTGCCGGCGACAAAGGGAGCCGGTCACTGCTGGCCGGTCACTGCTGGCCACTGGCTGAACGTGGGGGCGAGCCGTGGAGAGAGCGCTGGGGCAAGGCGGCCAGTTTCTCTGTTCCTCTTCCCTGATGAATGAAGGGACACACGTGTCCCCCACGCTGGTGCCCGAGCCGGGCGACCCAGAACGTGTCACTGCCCGGGCGCAGCCCCTGGCCCTGCAGCTCTGCAGGCAAGAAATCACCCCCCCAACTGCCTGCGGCCGGCCCGACCCCCCGGGCTCCACTTACAAAAGGGAAATGAAGCCAGAAGCTGGAGCCTGGCACCAGCCAGAGCGCGCGGGCCAGGGCGTCCCCGGCCCAGCGCTGACCCCTGGCTCTGAACACCGGTCAGTGGCCAGCGCCCACCTGCTGTGCAGCCTCTCAGCTCCGTGCAAGACTTAATCTTGCCACCCCAAGGCTGGACTCGGCCAGGAAAAGCTAAGGGCTGCCCAAGGCTGGCCTCGGCCAGGAAAGCTAAGGGCTGCCCAAGGCTGGCCACGGGGGACCGCCCCGGCAGTGCCCGCTCCATTACAGTGCCCGGGCAGTTTGAGCAGAACAAGTTCAGGAACAACTTCTCGCCCTTGGGCTGAGAGGCTGGACAGTCCCGGCCAGCGGAGACTCGCACCAGGGCCCTGCTGGCCCCTGACCTCCCGACCACCCGCTGGCTCGCCCGGAAGCCGCTGTCCCGCCGCGCTGTGGACAGCCTTGCAGCTTGTTCCAGCCAATAAGGCCCCTCTATTCTCTCCAGTCGGTGATTTCTGTGGCCAGACTACGATGCCAAAGGAGGAGAGGACAGAGGGTCGGGGAGGGTCGGGGGAGGGTCGGGGAGGATCGGGGAGGGTCGGGAGAAGTTAGAGGGAGGCGGAATGCGCGCGCAGGAGGCGACACCACGCCCCGCCCTCCGCGCCAGGGGCGGAGCCACCACCAGGGCCACGCCCTCCGCGCCAGGGGGCGGTTCCGGCTGCGTGGTCCCGCCCTCAGCGCACAGGGGATGAGGCCCCGCCCACTCGGGGATCCCGGAACTCGCGTCTCCAGCGGGACATTTAGGCGCGGCCTGGGCGGGAGCCACGTCGGGGCGGGGCCAGGTGTGTGGCGCGGCTGAGCCCAGGTGAGGCGGCCCTGGAGCTGGCAGCCGGTAAGGGCACGGTGGGCTCGGCCGGCCGAGGACTGGCCCTCTCCTTCGGGCCCTTGCTCCCTGCACCCTTCTCCCCTGCTCCCTTTACACCCTTCTCCCCTGCACCCCTCTCCCTATTCCCTCTTCCCTACACCCCTCTCCCCTGCTCCTTCCCCCCTGCACCCCTCTCCCCTACACTTCTCTCCCTGCTCCCCTCTCCCTGCACCTCTCTCCCCTATACCTCTCTCCCCTACACCTCTCTGTCCTACACTTCTCTCCCTGCTCCTTCCCCCTTGCACCCCTCTCCCCTGCTCCCCTATTCCCTACACCCCTCTCCCCTGCACTCCTCCCCTGCTCCTTCTCCCCTGCACCCCTCTCCCCTGTACCCCTCTCCCTGCACCTCTCTCCCCTACACCTCTCTCCCCTACAGTTCTCTCCCCTACACTTATCTTCCCTGCTCCCCTCTCCCTGCACCGCTCTCCCCTGCTCCTTTCTCCCCTACACTTCTCTCCCCTGCTCCCTCTCCCTGCACCCCTCTCCCTACACTTCTCTCCCCTGTACCCCTCTCCCCTACACCTCTCTCCCTACACCTCTCTCCCCTACACCTCTCTCCCCTACACCTCTCTGTCCTACACTTCTCTCCCCTGCACCCCCTCCCCTGCACCCCCTCCCCTGCACCCTTCTCCCTGCACCCTTCTCCCCACCCCTCTCCCCTGCACCCTTCTCCCCTGCACCCTTCTCCCCTGCACCCTCTCCCCTGCACCCTTCTCCCCTGCACCCCTCTCCCCTGCACCCTTCTCCCCTGCACCCTTCTCCCCCTGCACCCCTCTCCCTGCACCCCTCTCCCCTGCACCCTTCTCCCCTGCACCCCTCTCCCTGCACCCCCTCCCTGCACCCCCTGCTCCCTTCCCGGCTCCCCAGCTCTTGTCTCTGTCCCGGATGTGTTGTCTCCCTGGCCCCACTTTTCCTCCCCTGCCTGGCCGGGTCTCCCTTCCCGGGGCCCACCTGGGAACGGGGGCTTCAGACGAGAAACCCCAGATGAGCTGATTGGGAATAAGGGAGGGGTCGGCGCCCGTTCAACTCCGGAGATGGACCCCGCCAGCAGCCCCCAGACCTTGCAGGCGGGACAGGTGCGTCTCCGGAGGCTTCAGGGCTCGCGGGCTCCCGCCCTGCAGATGGACCTGCGGGCCCGGAGAAGAGCCTGGGAGCCGGAGTGCGTGGTCGACCCTGTGTGGTGGCCCCACTGGACGGGAGCTATGGGGGAGGTGGAGCTTGCTGGGCTGCTGGCCGCCCCCACGGCTCCTCACCGGATGCCCGGGCTCCTGGCGGCACGCGGCAGCCTCTGAGCAGCCTAAGTAGGGCACTGTCGACCTGGGGTGGTGGGGACTGAGGGCTTGCCCCCTCATCTAGGTGAGCAGCCCCCACCCACAGGGCCCCCAGCGGGTTTCCTGGGAAGGGAAGCAGGGACTTTGGGCTATCCTAGAAAGCTTCCTGGGGGGCCGGAGCAATAGCCCAGCGGGTAGGGCGTTTGCCTTGCACACGGCTGGCCCTTGCCGGCCCAGGTTCGATTCCCGGCATCCCATATGGTCCCCGAGCACAGCCAAGGAGTAATTCCTGAGTGCAGAGCCAGGAGTAACCCCTGAGCATCGCCGGGTGTGACCCAAAAAAAAAAAAAAAAGAAAAGAAAGCTTCCTGGAGGAGGTGCCTCGGGAAGCAGGAAGATGGAGGGAGGCTGGCCAGGACGCAGGGCGCTGGAGACAGTGAGCAGGGAGGGACGCTGGTCATTGCTCCCAGTGAACTGAGACCTCGGCTGGACGCGTCAGGGTGCCCATGGACTCGCCTCCTCAGAGCAGGACGTCAGGGCTCCACAGGTCGAAGAGCGAAGGGTCAGCACCGGAGGCCCGTGAGGCTGCACCCCACGTATGAGAACTCGTTCCGCCCCTGATTGCACCTCTTTTACTGCCGGGAAACTGAGGCCGAGGGAGAGAGACCCACGGAGCCTGGTTCTGTTCAGATCCTGTTTTCCCTTTCGTCTGTTTGGGTCACACCTGGAAATGCTCGGGTGCTCAGGGGTTACTCCTGGCTCTGCACGCTGGAATTGCTCCTGTGACCCAGAAAGAGAATAAAAACAGAATCACTCCTGCAGTGCAGACCTGGGGATGGGCCCCAAGCTCCAGGCTCCAGCTCCAGCCCCTCACATTCCACCCCCCTAGGACGCTCCAAGCAGAGGGACAGCGGCTCCCACTCCTGGGAGAATTTTGGTTTGAGCTTTTATTTTGGGGGTTGGGCCACACTCAGCGGTGCTCGGGGCCTACATCGTCAGGGTCAAGCCCAGCCGTCCTGCGTGCAAAGCCCCTGCTCAGCCCCTGGCACCGCCTCCCGTTGCCCTGGTGTGTCTCTAGAAGCTTCTGGAACTCCCAGGCAGCCAGGCCTGGGCCGCCGGGCTCAGTGGCCCCCTCCCCGCACAGGGTGGTGCTTGGGCGGTCATCTGCTGGCCCTTGCCGGCCTCCCATGCTGTCACCTCCAGCTGCTGGCCAGAGTGTGACTTGGTTTCCCCCTTCTGGGAACACCGGCAGAGTGCTGACCTGTTCTTGGGGTTTCTGGGGGCCTCACTGCAGGGTCGCCCCTTGTGCTGTGCGGGCTTGGTTGGCGTGTTCTGCCGTGACCCTGGGCACTGTGTTCCTGCTGGGGCACCGCCCGGCCCTGCCTCAGTGCCGGGACGGAGCAGGTCACTTTCAGAGGTTGCTGATGGCCATCAGTAGCGACTGGTTTGGCCGGTCCCCACCTCTGGCCAGCTAAAGCCCTTCCGCCCCAGATCCTAAAAGCCAGCCCAGCTCTGGCAGGCCGGAAGCCTGTGGGCAGGGCTTGTTCCCTACAGGAGGGGACGCGGGGTCTTTGGGAGGGCGGGTGATACCGGCAGCTGTCCCCCGGCCCCAGCCAGGCCTGCGTGATCCGAGGAGGCTCTTTCAGCTTCTGCTTTGGGGAGTTCGTGTGTTCTCGGGTTCGGGGTGCTGAGCCCAATGCGGGGTGCTGAGCCCAACGCCGCAGCCAGCGTGAGCTCTGCACTCCTCTGCGAGACCCCGCTCCCTCTGCGCCCCACCCTCTCCCCTGCCCGCCCCTCCTTGAGGATGGGACCCTGGTCTTTGCGAAGTCAGAGCTCGCCTGTGGTTTCTTTTCTTTTTTGGCTTTTGGCTTTTGGCCCACACCCAGCGATGCTCAGGGTCCCTCCTGGCTCTGCACTCAGGAATTTCTCCTGGTGGTGCTGGGGGACCCTATGGGATGCCAGGGTTCGAACCCAGGTTGACCACATGCTGGGCAAACAGGATCCCAACCTCCTGCCCCAAACAGGGGTGCGTCCCTGCTCCCAGTCGCCCCCACCGTCTCCCCCTCCCGCCCCTCGCCTCCCTTTTACATGAACCTTTTGCCTCTTGAGGGGGACCCGCGACTTGGTCACTTGGCTACCACCGTTCCCAGCCCCAAGGCATAAGGGCCCCTCCGTGGCCTTCTCTGCGGCGGGTCTGCTCTCCTCGATGCCGCGGCCTTCTCTGCGAGCGGGTCTTCTTTCCTCGATGCCGCAGCCTTCTCTGAGAGTAGGGTCTGCTCTCCTCGACACCGCGGCCTTCTCTGCGAAGCGGGGTCGGCTCTCCCCGACGCCCCGCAGAGCTTGAGCTGCTGAAGGACCCTGCTCCAGGGCCCAGACACGCTCTGTGCTGGCTGCTCGGGCCTGCACCTTCAGGAAGGGGGCTCACGCAGCTGATGGGGGCGCCGGGGAGCCTCAGCTGCTCGTGGAGTGGAGGTCCGTGAGCCCCCTGAACGGGCAAACCTACAGGCGAGCCGGGCACCCGGGCGTGGTGTAGGTAAGGACCCAGCAGGCTTGCAGCCCACTCCGTGGGTCCACTGAGGCCCTGGGGCTGTGGGGCCCGGAGTCACGGGCCTGGCTTGCTCCCACCTGGGGGCACAACCCCAGGGTCACTCCGGGCTCTGCTCCTCTCTCCTGGCACTGACAGTCTCGCTGGCTCTCAGCGGGTGCCAGGGATGAGGAGGTGGGGTAGGGGCACCCCGTAGTTAGGCTGTGGCAGAGCGGAGACTAAACGGTGAAAATGGTATTTGGGGTCACGCCCGGCCATGCTCAGGGGGCTGTACCGTGCCGGGATCATAGCTAAGGACCCCACAGCCCTCTAGGCTAGTTCCCCGCCACTTTGGGGTGCCTACAGGTGGTGAGCTCTTGCGTCTCCCAGCAGGGCTCCCATCTGGCTCGGGGGCCTTCTACGCAAGTCCCTCTCCCCGCCCTCACGGAAGGGGCAGCCCCCAGCCCCGGATCAGAACACCCCGTTCTCAGCGCCAGGCCACACGCAGGCACCACGGCCAGCGCTTCTGTACCACGGCTGCCTCCTGCCTGCGCCACTCAAATGAAATTTGGTGCTAATTTGCCCAAGGTAAGTGGCTGCTAATTTGCAGCTACAGCATTAGGGTAATTGCTGTGAGGGTCTATTTGTGTGATGTGCAAATGTATTTTTATAGCAACAAACCGGTTTGCTGTGAATTATAAATAGAAGCGTTGGGGGGGTTGAAATCTCTGGGCACAGCACCCAGGCACCCCTGCGGCTCACAGGCGCTCACAGGTGCAGGCGCTCTAGGCAAGGCGGGATCGGAGCCCGCCTGCCCTGTCGGCTCAGGGTCCCAGTGGACTTGGCACTCCAGAGCCCAGCCCAGGTCCCAGCCGGAGGAATCCCCAGGAAAGTTGGAGGTGTGGGTGCCGGCCCCGGGGCAGGGGTCCCCAGGATGGGTGCTTCCGCGGCAGAGCCCCAGACCCCCAGAACCTGGCCGGGCTCAGATGTCTGTGCTGACCAAGTGCCTTGGGCTGTGTCCAGAGCCTGCCGTGTAGACGATTGACTTTCTCACTTCCCCTGCCGTGTAGACGATTGACTTTCTCACTTCCACTCCAGGTGGGGGATCCCGGTGCATGTGAGTACAGGATCCCGGCCTGGGCATGCCCCCCACTCCATCTCACTGAGCTGGATCTGGAAGGCGCCACAGTCCTTGGATAAGGGCTCGTGAAAGTGGATTCGCCTGTGCGAGTGGGTTCTTGAGGATTGCACGAGAGAATCACACACAGGACTCAGAAGGCTGAAAGTTATTTAACGTAGAGGACTCCAGGTCCCTCCCCAATGTGCAGCCTCTCTGTTCCCCGTGAACGGATTCCTGTCCTGTCCCACGCAGTCTGCTCACATCCCACGCGATGGTCCCGTCCTGTCCGGGCTGCTCTCTCAGCGCCTGCCGCTGGGCCTCCCAACAGCACCCAGCGGTCCCTGCTGTCCTGTCCCGGCTTTCCTTAGTCTCCAGCCACTACCCTGTCCACGAGGGTGAGACTCCTGTGCTCAGTACCTTGCCCTGTACCTGGCATCCGTGCTCTGCCTGAACCTGGGCTATCCTGGGCACCCAAGCCCTACCGTAACCCGGGCCTCTGAGTCCGGCCCATACCTGTAGCAGCCCTTGCCTGGCCTTCTGTGGCCTATCTGGGCCCTGTACCTGGGCATGCCGCCCCTGCCTGATCCAAGGAGAGAGGGAGGGAGCTGGTTGGGAGCAGCTGGAGAGCGAGAGAGAGAGAGAGAGAGAGAGAGAGGGAGGGAGGGGGACAGAGAGGAGGGAAGGAGGGAGACAGGGAGGGAGGGAGACAGAGAGGGAGGGAGAGAGACAGAGGGAGGGAGGGGAGGGAGAGAGACAGGGGGAGGGAGGGAGGGAGAGAGACAGGGAGGGAGGGAGGGAGAGAGACAGGGAGGGAGGGGAGGGAGACAGGGAGAGAGACAGGGAGGGAGGGAGGGAGACAGAGGGAGGGAGGGAGGAGAGAGAGAGAGAGTCAGGGAGGGAGGGAGGGTTGCCTTTTATTGGCTGCCAAATCTCCATTCTGGTTGGCTCCTGTTCCTTGGTGTGGTTAGCTGCCTGAGACCTGGCGCTTTCCTCCTTAGCTCCTGCTCTATCGCTGGGCCTGCGGGCAGTGCCTTCTGCTGGCCTCAGTGCCAGTCTCTGCCGGGGCGAACCTGACTCTGCTGGCACACCCAGGCCCCGCCCTCTGCCATCCCAGAAGTGTTGGGAGCAGAGCGGGTGCAGGCTCTGGCCCGGGGGCTCCAGGGCGGTGGCCACTGTGGCATGTAGGTCACTGAGGGCTGACCTGGGCAGGGCTGGACACACGAGTCTATCCCGACTCTCTGCTTCTCCCCAGGCGCCTGGACCCCCGAAGTGCCACGGGGCAGACCGGTGTCCCCACCTCGGGAGGGCATGTCGCAGCTGGACCTGGAGGAACTGGCCGAAGTAGGTACCCCTGGGCGGGCTGGGGCTCGGCCCGCCCTTCTCCCATGGCACCGACGTCTCACCCGTGGAGGGAAAGGGCAGCTCAGGGTCTGTCCACAGCCAGAGCCGCCCACAGCGGCTTTCTCTGAGCAGGGGCAGGTGGACCCCAAGGTGAGCCCCGAGCTGCTGGGTGGGCAGGTGGCCCCATAAAGGTTCTCCCCGCGCCGTCGGCAGATAAGAGTGCCCGGGCCAGAGGAGACCCTCGGGCTGAGCGCGTGTTCGCAGGTGGGCCGGCTCAGTCCCCGCCCGGGTCCCGCAGAGCCGGGAGACCCCAAGCCCAGAGCCAGGAGGAAACGCTAAGCAGTGCGGGGTGTGGCACGAGAGCCACAAAATGCGCCGCAGTAGACTGTAGCCTGTGGAACGTGCGAACGTGTTGTGTGGACAGTGACACACCGTAGTGGGATGTGACTCGGAGACGAGCCCAGAGCTGGTGCACGTACAGCGGGAGGCTGGGCCTGTATTGCCTACCTGCCAGCCTCGTCCTGCAGCCAATCACAGCTGTACCTCCTCTCCCGACCCGCCCTCCACCCAATCACAGCTGTAGCCTCCTCTCCCGGACCCGCCCTTCACCCAATCACAGCTGTAGCCTCTCCCCGGACCCGCCCTTCACCCAATCACAGCTGTAGCCTCCTCTCTCGGACCCGCCCTTCACCCAATCAGCTGTAGCCTTCTCTCCCAGATCCGCCCTTCACCCAATCACAGCTGTAGTCTCCTCTCCCGGACCCGCCCTTCACCCAATCACAGCTGTAGCCTCTCCCGGACCCGTCCTTCACCCAATGACAATGGTGCTGGGGCCATATGGGATGCCGGGGATTGAACCCGGCTCGGCCGCGTGCAAGGCAGACGCCCCTCCCGCCGTGCTGTCGCTCCGCCCCACCCCCCTGCACCGTTTAGAGGAGCAAATACCCTCCCCAGAGCGGCGCGGTGGGCGCCCGGTGGCCCCCCAGCTCTGCGGGACCAAACATCTTGTTCCCAGCCACATTCTCAATGTATCTGTTCTTGTGATTGGGCCACGTCTGGTGGGACTCAGCCTCGTCCCGGGTAGTGCCCAGGGGTCTCTCCTGGCAGTGCTGGGCCCACGAGCTGCTGGGGCTGGGAGCTGGGCCCTGCACCGCCTGGCGCTGCGCAGGTGTTCGGTCATGGCGCTGTTCCTGTCGGAGCCAGGGGCTCAGGGAAGCCTCTGGGCAGCTCCCTGCTCCTCCTGGAAGGCAAAGCTGGGGCCAGAGCGACAGACAGGGGCGGGCCCCTTGCCCTGCACGCAGCCAGCCCGGGTTCAATCCTCAGCATCCCGTATGGTCCCCGGCGCCGCCAGGAGTGAGTGCAGAGCCAGGAGCAACCCCTGAGCGTTGCTGGGTGTGACCCGAAAACAAACAATAGCAAAAACAAGCAAAAGGTGGGGCCGGAGGACAGCACAGCAGGGAGGGCGTTTGCCTAGCATGCGGCGTCCGGGTTCTATCCCGGCTTCCCATAGGGTCCCCCAGCACCCCCAGGAGCAACCCCTGAGCATTGCTGGGTGTGACCCACAAAGAACAAAAAAAAAGCAAAGGCGGCCCGAGGGGACAGCACAGGCTCCAGGCTGGACCGTGTGGCCCCGTGCCCAGTCTGCACCTGGTTGGCTGAGACTCCGCCTCTACATTTCCTGGGTGCTGGGCCTCCACTGCAGAGCTCCGGCCTTCACACGTGTGCGGGTGTCGGGTGCCCGCAGCGGGCCTGCCGGGCTGGTGGCACACGGCGGCCTCAGAGCCCTACAGAGCCGCGAGGGGACAGGCCCCTGCCAAGCCCTGGGGTCCCCACGGAGCGGAGGCCGCCGTGATATGACGCCAGATCTGACTGTGGGTCCTGCCAGCGGGGCCGCCATCGTCTGTGGGCTGAGCCTGGACCCCGTTTATCCGCAGCCGGGTGCCCCCTGCAAGCAGGTCCCAGACAGGAGCCGGTGTCTGTGAGGAGACGCGCCTAAGGGTGCTCGGCAGGGACAGGGGGGCCCTCCGGAGCCCCCGGAGAGGCCCGTGGGTCAGTGCTGCGGGCTGACGCTCTGCTCCTGCAGGCCGACCGCTGTGGACGGCACGTGGTCACCTTCAGCTGCTGTCGCCTGCCCTGGGCGCACCAGCTCGACCACAGGCGTCTGCTGGAGTGAGTCCCGCCCACTTGCTTTCAGCAGCTGCTGCCCCTGCCCCGCAGCAGACACCCCGGCAGCGCCCTGCCCAGGACCTGCCGTTGTGTGAGGCACACATGCCGCGCCCCACCACACGCCTGTGCTCAACCTCCCTAACACTGCCCACGCCTGCGGCACACCGCCCACTCACCCCTGCACCTGCCCCGCCCAGCACATCCTGACCATCACTTGCAGAGTGGACGCAAGGTTATGGCTGATACACAGAATGGGGCAGCAGGTCCCAGGGGGCGAGGGTAGGGGACCGGCCACCAAGCACATAACAGGGGCGGGTCCCTTCTCCCCCACTGGTGGTGTCAGCCCCTGGTACTGGACTCGGGCGGTATCCAGGCCTTAGGGCTCCCTCCCCTCCCCTGAAGCCCCACGGGGACCCCAGCCCTGCGCTCCCTTGGTGCTCAGTGGCCAGGAGTGGCCGGGCCCTTGGGTCCCCCTCGTGTCCCCCTCCCCGGTGGCAGGAGCCCCTGGCCATGAGCTCGCTGCCCTCACACTTTGCCCGCAGAGCCCGGCACACCCTCGGGCTGTCCCTGCTCTGCCACGCCTGTGGCCCACGGTGTGCAGCTGTGTCCTCCTGTGTCCTCCGGGCCGCAGGTCCTGCCCGTGTCGGCACCTGGGGCGGCAGGTGTTTGATGATACCCCAGTTTTTCCATACAGTAGCGCTGCCTGACACTGGCCCCACAAGAGTGACCGTCCCTGGAGGGTCAGCAAGGCACTCTCTGGAGACCCGGCCTGTCGGGGATACCGCTGGGGTCCCCGACAGTGTCAGGACAGAGGTTCTCTTCTACCTCCGAGGACGCCGGGGAACAGATGAAAACTCACGAGTCTGGTACAGTTCCAAAAAAGGCTTTTAATAGTACAAAACCTCTTCCTTAGCACTCCAATATAATGAACAAACTCTAGCTCTGGTCTGAACTTAGACCATACAAAGAGCCTAAGTCTCCCACCAAAGAGAGAGGATCTCACCCGAGATGAGTCCTACCCAGAAGAAGGAGCAAAAGGCCAAAGAGCAAAAAGCTGAAAGTCAAAAGCCAAAAGCCGAAAGCAAAAAGGCGAAGGGGCCTCAAGTCAGTTCCCTTATATCACGATCACGATATTCCCGTTGATCATCTATTTGCTAGAGCGGGCACCAGTAATATCTCCATATGTCCTGTCTCATGCCAGTAGAGCCAGGGGCATCGGCTTGCTACAGGAACATAAAGAGCCTTAAACCATTATATTAGGTCATGGGGATGACCTAATATAATTGTTACTGGAATTTGGCATATCATATACAACACGAGGAAGCTTGCCAGGCTTGTCGAGGCGGGAGGCAAACTCTTTTAAACACCTCCAAATAAAGCATTTATTGATGAACCGGCGCGAGCCGCAAGCGGCGGGCTGTGATGGGCTTGTCTGCTGGGTGGAGTTCTGACGAGGGGAAGTCCAGAAGTGGAAAATGGCGGCGCCCGTGGAGTGAGGAAGCGGTGGTCTGGCTTGTTGTGAGGCTCTGCCGAGGTGGTGGGCCAGGGCTAGAACCCGCCATGCCTCCCGACTGCCTCATGAACGGCTGTGCACAGGGAGAGCAAGGAACAGCTCTGCCCCGTGTGTGAGAGTCTCTGGACCAAGCATACCTGGGCCAGATTCCCTTATATACACCAAAGTAATCCGATTTGTGACAGGGGAGGGTGTCGGGCGCTCCCCGGGGTCCCCGACAGTGCCAGGAAGCGAAGTTCCCTTCTACCTCCGAAGCCGGCGAGGAATGGATGGACACTCAGGAATCCGATGCGGTTTTAGAAGGCTTTACTTATCACAGGTTCAGGCATACAAATCAGCAAAAGGAAAAACCCGATGCTTAGGATTCCAGGCTAGAACCCCAGCCACGTGTAGGCCAAGATGGCGACCACCACGTGTGAAACTTCCAAGGGGGGAATAAACGCTCACAAGGCGAGATCCCACCGGGAAGAAGAAGCCCGGGAGGCGGGAACCGGCAAGTTTATACACCCCCCCAACTCAGACCTTCCTCCCATTGTTATGGAAAGCAGGGAGGGTCCAATGCCCTTAAGTAATCCCTCCCTGCATCTCACCTAGGGCCTTTACTGTGCTAATGTTTTGAGCGGGAATGCCTTTGGGAAATGTAGAGAAGGGGGGTTTCTGAGATGGCAAGTCACTGTACCAAAGATCAACACCAATGCCAGTTAAATATTTCTCCAAGCCTTCACAAGTCTCCTCTACTTCATTGTAGTTTTATATTTTATCAGGGAGCCATGCTTGTTTGTTTGGGAAGCAAACAGCATTTCTCTCTGGTCTAATTACTTAGGTGTCCTTACGTGGCCAGGCTAATATGCTGGTAAGATCTAGCTAGTCCCACGATGATTGTGATAGCATGGGAGAATATTTATACCAGCTAGTACAGCATACATGGTCGGATAAACTGCCACATTTAGACTACCCCCTTATCTACGGAGTGATTTGCGGGAGGCAATCCAGAGCAGATGCAGCGGCCCTTAGGAGTCCTGCAACAGGAGGGGTGACGTCAACAAAGAACTCTAAACAGAGTGTAGAAGAGCAGTGCCACACCCTATTGCAGGTATAAACAAAGGGTTACCCAAGGACTAATCCGGAGATTATCTCTTATGTAAAACACTGGGGAGATAGAGAGAGAGAAAGAGAGAGAGAGAGAGAGAGAGAGAGAGAGAGAGAGAGAGAGAGAGAGAGAGAGAGAGAGATGCTGATATAAAGTAATACATCTTAGGGGCCGGGCGATAGCCCAGCGGTAGGGCTTTGCCTTGCATGCGGCGGCCTGTGCTGGCCGGGTTCGGATCCGGCATCCCATATGGTCCCCCAAGCACTGCCAGGAGTGATTCCTGAGTGCAGAGCCAGGAGAAACCCCTGAGCGTCGCTGGGTGTGGCCCAAAAAAGCAAAAAAATAAATAAATAAAAAATAAAGTAATACATCATAATTTCATGAGCATCATGCAATCTAGACACGCTGGGTGCAGTGGGTATAAAGAGGAGCTGTGCCCAGTCTAGAAAACATAGAAGTCTTAGTAGATGTATAAGTCAGAAGTTATTCAGTCAAGGTGACTTCTGTAACTGCCACACCCTCTAGCAGTGTTTACAAAGAAGAGAGGTCTCATTAGAATGAACCTTGACTTAAGTAGATTAAGCTGGGAGTGGGCAAAACAAAACTCCCAGATTAGCTAGCTCTGTCCTCCAACACCGGCCAAGGTCTTGCCCCCCAAGTCATGCTCTCAGCAGAGTGTGCCCCAGCTAGTGGACAAAGACCCGGTCAGGCGGGAAGCCCAGCATGCGGCCACTCACTGTCAAGACCACGTTTCCACTCACGGCCTTGTCACAGGCCCTGGGGGTTCTGAGGGGCCAGGAGCACCCTGGACCCTGTGAGGCCTCTGGGTGGGCGGCAGGGGTCCTGGGGGGGCGATAGCTCCCGCCCTGTGCTGCAGCGCGGCCCTGGGAGGGGGCTACCCGGTGGCCCCCGTCTC
This sequence comes from Cryptotis parvus, assembly GCA_021461705.1. Taxonomy (NCBI): domain Eukaryota; kingdom Metazoa; phylum Chordata; class Mammalia; order Eulipotyphla; family Soricidae; genus Cryptotis; species Cryptotis parvus. The sequence continues at coordinate 13,268 of JAJIBD010014513.1, read as the reverse complement.
TGCCCAGGTACCTGCAGCACACGCTGGAGCAGCTCTGGGGTCAGGAGGGGCGTGCTGGTCTGTTTCCACCATGACTGCAGGCGGAAACAGGCCCTCGCTGGGCTGGCTGCAGGCGCCTACGGCCAGTTCCACCGCCTGTCGGTGGGGGTGCCAGGTGGCTGCTGGGCCCCTCAGGGCCCTTCCTGCCTCTCTGTGGGGTCAGCGGTGGCCTTCAGAGCCAGAGGGAGGGGGCGCAGGTGGATGGGACAGTGGCGGGTGGGTGAAACCTGCTCTGTGAGGCAGCCCGACACCCCCAGCCGGGAGTTCTATCCCTTCCCGTCCATCTGGGGGAGATACCGGCTCGAGGAGCCTCTCGGTTCCTTGGGGAGGTGGGTGCTGTCCGGCACCCCTGCTCAAGCCGTGACCCCTCTGGAAGAACCTGAAGGCGCTGGGCGTCCTGCACCCCGGTCCCCTGTGGGCGTCTTCAAGCCCCTCATCAGGTGCCGCCCGGGGCACTGGGTGTGGGAGACAGATCACACCAGCGGTTCTTTTAGGAGTGCTCGCCTGCTGGGGTGTGGCTCAGTGTGAGGGGCCACAGCTGTTGTGCCCCAGGGCCCCCCGTGGAGCTGGGGCCTCTGGGGTCACCCCGCCAGGCCCTGGGGACCTCTGGGGGCAGGGATCCAACAGGGATCCAACAGGGATGCTTGACACAAGGCGGACCTTAAACTCCACGCCGCCCCATCCCACAGACGGCTTCCACAATATGCACACACACGCACACACACACACTCATTGTACTTGCACTTTTTTTTTCCTTTTTAGGTCACACCCGGCAATGCTCAGGGGTTCCTCCTGGCTCTGCACTCAGGAATTACTCCTGGGGTGCTCGGGGGACCCTATGGGATGCCGGGGATGGATCCCGGGCCGGCCGTGTGCAAGGGAAACGCCCTACCGCAGTGCTGTCGCTCCGGCCCCTATACTCGCGTTTTGTACTCACACACTGACACTCACACGCACCCACACTCAGAGACTCACACACACACACTCACACACTCGCTCTTTTGCACTCAGGCGCTGACACACTCACCAGGACCCTTTGCACATGTCACCCAGGCTGGTCCCTAGTCAGGGCGTGCGCATGGGCCTGAACCACAGGACGGGCAGGTGCAGGGCAGGACGTGTGTCCCCGTGACCGGAAGGACTGGACGTCCCGGTCAGCCGAGGTGGAGAATCCCTGGGCCGGGCAGTGTCAGCCACAGGGCAGCTGTGTAACCACAGCTGGACGCCGTAAGGGGCCCCAGGACTGAGACGGCCCATTTCAGGGTGCCCGGAGGCTGCCAGCGGGGAGGAGCTTGTGGAGGGGAAAGGTGGGAGAAGGGGGACTGGGGTCAGCCCGGGGCTGTGGAGAGCCCCGTTGGGCCCCACCTGGTCACGTGGGAGGCCCGTGCGGGCGTCTAGGGCTCGGGTCAGCTTTCCCGCAGACGGGTCTCGGGCGCTGGCCGCTGGGCCTCGGCCTCGCTCTTCCCGCAGACGGGTCTCGGGTCTCGGGCACTGGCCGCTGGGCCTCGGCCTCGCTCTGCCGCTTCGCCCTGCCCTTCCCCCAGCCCCGCCTCACGGCTGGTCCCTGCAGGGTCTGGGCCGGGCTCTCGGTCACTCTCTTCTCCTTCTTCCTGGCAGCCACAAGTTCGGGAGGAGTCACGTGCCTGAACTCCCTGAGCGAGCTGCGGGAGCACCTCGGGGCCTCCAGCTGACCGTGCCCCCGAGGTCTGCCCGTGAGTGTCCCGGGACCACAGCCCCGGAGCACAGGGACCCTCGCCCACGCCTGCCCGTGTGTCCCGGAGCACAGGGACCCTCGCCCCGCCTGCCCGTGTGCCCGGAGCACAGGGACCCTCGCCCACGCCTGCCCGTGAGTGCCCCGGAGCACAGGGACCCTCGCCCACGCCTGCCCGTGTGTCCCGGAGCACAGGGACCTCGCCCACGCCTGCCCGTGTGTCCCGGAGCACAGGGACCCTCGCCCACGCCTGCCCGTGAGTGTCCCGGAGCACAGGGACCCTCGCCACGCCTGCCCGTGTGTCCCGGAGCACAGGGACCCTCGCCCACGCCTGCCCGTGAGTGTCCGGAGCACAGGGACCTCGCCACGCCTGCCCGTGTGTCCCGGAGCACAGGGACCCTCGCCACGCCTGCCCGTGAGTGTCCCGGAGCACAGGGACCTCGCCACGCCTGCCCATGTGTCCCGGAGCACAGGGACCCTCGCCCGCCTGCCATGAGTGTCCCGGGCACAGGGACCCTCCCACGCCTGCCCGTGAGTCCCGGAGCACAGGGACCCCTCGCCCACGCCTGCCCGTGTGTCCCGGAGCACAGGGACCTCGCCACGCCTGCCCATGAGTCTCCCCGGAGCACAGGGACCCTCGCCACGCCTGCCCGTGTGTCCCGGAGCACAGGGACCTCCCACGCCTGCCCGTGAGTGTCCCGGAGCACAGGGACCTCGCCACGCCTGCCCGTGTGTCCCGGAGCACAGGGACCCTCGCCACGCCTGCCCGTGAGTGTCCCGGAGCACAGGGACCCGCCCACGCCTGCCCGTGAGTGTCCCGGAGCACAAGGGACCCTCGCCCACGCCTGCCCGTGAGTGTCCCGGAGCACAGGGACCCTCGCCCGCCTGCCCGTGAGTGTCCCGGGCACAGGGACCCTCGCCCACGCCTGCCCGTGAGTGTCCCGGAGCACAGGGACCCTCGCCCACGCCTGCCCGTGAGTGTCCCGGAGCACAGGGACCCTCGCCACGCCTGCCCGTGAGTGTCCCGGAGCACAGGGACCCTCGCCACGCCTGCCCGTGAGTGTCCCGGAGCACAGGGACCCCGCCCACGCCTGCCCGTGTGTCCCGGGCACAGGGACCCTCGCCCCACGCCTGCCCGTGTGTCCCGGAGCACAGGGACCCTCGCCCACGCCTGCCCGTGAGTGTCCCGGAGCACAGGGGCCCTCGCCCACGCCTGCCCGTGAGTGTCCCGGACCACAGCCCCAGAGCACAGGGACCCTCGCCCACGCCTGCCCGTGAGTGTCCCGGAGCACAGGGACCCTCGCCCACGCCTGGCTGCGGGCTCTGACTGGCTTTGCCTCTAAGCAGAGAATTGGGAGACATTCGGGCTATTGTGGGCTTGGGCAGTTCCAGCGCAGCCCCGAGCCACAGGGCGGGCCGGCTCGGCTCTGCACAGAAGCTTTGCTGCCGTCGGTGTCTGCCGTGGCGTTTCCCACCTGCAGAGTGACGGACGGGGGCGGTGGGCAGGGGCTCGGGGCGTGTGTGGCGGCTCTGCCCACTCCTGTGTTGGCCTGGGCACCCCCAGCCCCTTCCCCTGCCTCTGTGGGGCTAGTTGAGATACTGGGGCCCAGTTGGTCCTGCGGGCTCGGTGGTGCTGCGGCTGGCAGCTGTCCAGGGGAGTGGAGATGCGGTCCAGCACCCGGCTCTGTGGGGAGCCCTCTGATGGCCACCACGCCCCACCTGCCCCCTGCCCTAGTGACCCCCCACAGGTAGGTGCTGACAGGGCCCCGAGCAGAGACTGAACCTGGTGCAGGCTCTAGCAGAGACGATCAGGGAAGGCTTCCTGGAGGAGGGGCCCGGAGTGCCTGTCAGTTGGCAAGAGGGGAGAGGGATGCCCCGGGGACAGGCTGGTCACGGGTCAGCATGAGGCCTGAGCAGGTGACCGTCCGTGTTGGTGTGGCCCAGGCTGGAGGGGTTGAGTGTGTGGGGGCTGCTCAGGGCCTGTCCCGCGGTCAGGCCTGGCCTCTGCTGTGTCTGCAGCTACGACAAGCGCTCCGGAGCCTAGCGGGGCCAGCCGCCCCTTCCCGCCAAGACGCCGCCCCGGCCCATTCTCCCCACCCAGCAGTTTGGCGTCAGCCTGCAGTAGTGGGCGGGGGCGGGGTCTGGGGGATCTCATGGAGTACTGGGCAGGGCACTGGGTCCCGGGGGTCGCTGAGGGCAGGGCCAGGGGTGTGTGCGGAGGGCTAGGGCGGGTGCAGGGGTGGGGGCCAGGATGGGGTGCAGAAGGCCGGGACCCCGGGGCCAGGGGTGTGGAGTGGTGATGGGGGCCAGTCTGGGCTCTCTGGGCTCCCGGCCCCTGGGGCAGGTGTCCAGGCCTGGCTCTGGGAGGGCCTCACTGCAGCGGGAGCCTCTTCCGGGCCCTGCCGACACCCACGGGGGCCTGCTCAGCTCCTCTGTGAGACTGAGACCAAGTAATGGCAGCGTCCACTGCCCAGAGCCCAGGTCCCTCCCGCCTGCCCATGGCCTCGACCTCCCCCCCATCTCATCCTCCCCCACTTCCTTCTGTGACTGTTTTGGCCCAGGGCTGCTCCCGCAGTGCACAGGGACCCCAAGGTCAGGGCTTGATTGGGGCTGCCCCATCCGAGGGGTACTTTTATTTGTTATCTATTTGGGGCCACAGCCAGTGGTCCTCGGGGAACCTAGAGGATGCCTGGGACCGAACCCAGGTCTGCCGCATGCAGGACAAGTGCCTTGCAGCCGCTACGCGCTTCCCCATGCGGCCACGGGCCTGGCTCTGTGCCGTGTCCGGACTCCGGCTCCGTCCCTTTGCTGGTCCTGATCCCCCGAGACTGCGGGGCCTGGCTCTGTCCCTTGGCTTGTCCTGATCCCCCTGAGACTGCGGGGGCCTGGCTCTGTGCCGTGTCCGGACTCCGGCTCCGTCCCTTGGCTTGTCCTGATCCCCTCGAGACTGCCGGGCGACCACTGATGGCCGCCAGGCTGCGTAACTGGGTACACACACTCACATGCACACGCATCCGCACAGCGTGCACACATCTCGCACACGCACATCCCTCAACTCCACACGCCCTGTGCTGCAGGCCACTTTTCCCGGGGCTCCCCGCTCTGCCCGCGGCACCCCCTGAAGCCGCGGCTCTCTCGTCTCTGTCCCAGTCTCAGAGACAAAAACCAAGGTGCTCTCATTCCTCCAGTGCTGAGGCTCACCGTGGCGTACCTGAGAGAGAGAGGTGAGTGGGGCCGGCCCAGCCTGCTGCCGTGAGTCTGGGGCGCCCAGCCCCGAGCGGGCGGCGAGCTGGAGAATCAGAACCTGCCTGGCTGGTGCTGGCCTCCGACCATCTGGGTTTGGTTCCTGCTGGCTGTGTGGCCTTGGCTCAGTTACTTGCCATCTCTGATTCTCTGGCTGCCCAATGGGGTGAGCAGGGCCCCAAATGGGGGAACACGGCAGAACCTTCCAGAGCAGGGAGGCTTTGACCCACAGTGCCAGCTCCAGTGGGGCAGGGTCTCCGTGACCTGGAGAGGTGTGGCTCAGGCACCCCGAGACTCCTTGCGTCCCCGTCCTGGCTGGTGTCTGCCTGTGCAACCTCTGCAGCCGGGAGGCAGGAGCTGTGCCCTCACTCCATAGACTCAGAGAGGTCCAGCGCTTCCTCCAAGGTCACACAGCAGCCAGGAGGCAGAGCCGGGAAGGCCCCCAGCCCAGTCTGACAGGTATACGGGTCCCTTCCTGGGCCACAGAAGCAGAAAACGTGGTGGTTCTGAGTCTATGGGAGTTTGTTTGGGAGAATAATGAGGCGGCGGGTGGGCTGAGGAAACGGGGCTGACAGCCCCCAGCAGCCTCCCTGGGAGAGTTCTGGAACATTCCAGAAACTGCTGGTACCGTGGAGATTCCTGGAGGCCCCCTCTCCACAGGGCTGCACACCGAGGGCCTGTTCGGAAGTCACCAACGTCCAGAGCGTCCGCGAGTCCGGCAGCTCTACAAACCGGGTGAGAGGTGCCCACGGCCCCGCCCCTACACACCGCACAGCCCGGGGCCCCAGACCACATCTGTGTTATGGCAGCGTCAGCTGCGCCCGCTACAGGCTGCCCACAGTAAGCTACTACGCCAGGTCACGCGTCTGTTTGGTGACACCGGTTTCTTCTGACGCTGTTTGTTGGCTTGTTTGGGGACTTGGTACTCAGGGCTAACCCTGGCTCTCTGCTCAGGGATCACTCCTGGAGGGACTCAGGGGGACCCTATGGGGTGCGGGTTGAGCCCCAGCCGGCTACATGCAAGGCAAAAGCCCTGCCTGCCCTCTACTATCCAGTGACCATCATTGTTCTATTTTATTCTGTTTTAGGTCACACCCGCGATGCCCAGGGCTCACTCCTGGCTCTTCACTCATGAATCACTCCTGATGGGGCTTGGGGACCCTATGGGATGCCAGGGATAAAACCTGGGTCAGCTGAGAGCAAGGCCAAGCACCTCCCTGCTGTTTTATCCCAGCCTGCTTGTTTGTCCCTCGTGTGGGGAACTGATTCCGGGTCTCAGCAAGCACCCTGTGCCAACATGCAGGCCCGGCGTCACCGTTAATGAGGTCACCATCTCTTCCGGGGCCGGTCTGCTAACTAAGTCCCTGGAGCTGGGGACCAGGGCAGGGGGTGGAGGCGAAACCGCCTCTGAAGAGTGGATGAAGAACCACAGGTCCGAGCATCTGCGGGTGCCCACAGCGGGGGGAAGTGCAGCACCCCCAAATCCAGGCAAGGGCTACGTCCACCCCAGACCCTTGGCCAGCCTTGGGCTCCCGCCACACGCTCACAGCCCTCCCTGCGGGGACCCCGTAGTCCCCGTGCTGCTCGTGATGCGCCCGCCGTGCCATCCGTGCAGGGAGGCCAGTGGACTTCGATAACCACGGGGTGTCCACATGGCGCCGTGACCCTCAAGAGCTGCCGCAGCCGCTACTGACCTTCGAGGCCTTCGAGCAGATTCTCGGCACCACGGGTCAGTGCGGCCATTCTGGGCTCAGGCTCACTGCGGAGGGGCAGCGCTTCCACCGCGTCCCTGCGGTGCCCCCAGGCCCAGGGCAGGAGCGGGAAGGACCGTCCTGTCGCTGCAGGTGTGGAGAGCAGCCGCCAGATCGTGCAGAGCCTCCCCGGAGCCCAGCTACGCCGTCCTCAGCCACCTCGCGGGCTTCCTGCACGCAGTGGGTGCCTGCGCTGACCGCTGGCCCCGGTCCACTCTCCTGTCCTCCAGACCACACTTCCAGACCCCCCGAGGGCTTCAACCAGGGCCTATGTGGGCACCTATGAGCTGCCCTCCCCTGTTGCTGGCAGGGCCCCTGACCCGCCTGCTGTCCCAGCCCTGGCTGCTGGCCAGCTTTTCTGCACGGAGCTCACCTGACCCCATGTCCACTCCCATGCACGGAGTCTGTGCATGCTGCCCACACACAGAGCCACATCCCAGCACCACACAGGAGCAAGGGCCACCCTGAAGGACGGGGGACCAGGTGGAGCCCACGGCCTCCACACTCCTCAGGGCTAGTTCCCCATGAGGCCACAACTGGACCCAGGCGGGGCTGGCCACTCCCTCCCAGGCCCTGAGGGCTGCTTCCTGCCTCTTGCAGCTCTGGAGGTCCACGGTGTCTCCGCTCGCTCGGCGGGACTAGCCCCTGACTCCTGCCCCTTCCTCTTTGGGGACCACACCCAGCAGTCAGGGTTTGTCTGTGGCTCTGCGCTCGGCGGTGCTTAGCTGACCGACAGATGCGGGGATCGAACCCGGCCGGCTGCGTGCAAGGCAAAGCGCCCCTGTGCCGTCCTCCGTCCCATGCCTCATCTGTCTTTGTCATCTCCCCTCCGCCTGGCCCAGACCCCTCAGGGTCATGGCGGCGCTCTCTGCCCCAGGTGTCCCGGGAGAGCCTGTCCAACAAGATGAGCCTCTCCAGCCTGGCCGCATCTTCCGGCTGGGCCTCCTGTGGCCCTCGCAGGAGGCTCCTCGCCGAGCACCCTGGTGCCGCTGCTCCTCTTCACGGAGCTGCTGATCGAGTACCCGGGAAGGTCTTCCAGTGCGCCCGAGGCAGGCCAGGCCGGGAGGGGCGCAAGGGACCCCGGCCCCGGAGGCTCTGCCAGAGACAGACACCTCGCCGGCTTTCCTGCGCCCACCGTGTCGCCGGAGTCCCCGCCGCCAGTGGCCGCACACACCGCAGACTCACCATTAAATGTCCTCCAGCACCCGCCGTGCTGGTGATGTGCCCGCCCGGCTCCTCCCGAGCCCACTTCAGACTGGTGAGACTCAACCCTGGTGGTTCCGGGCCAGAGCGATAGTCCAGCGGGGAGGGCATTTGCCTTACACTCGGCCATCCAGGGTTTGGTGTCCGGCATCCCGTGCGGTCCCTGCACACGGCCAGGAGTAATTCCTGAGCACCGTAATCTCAGTCATTCTTGACATGAGTGTGATGTCAAGAATAATTGACAGCAATTACCCCCCCAAAATGATTAAGAGACACAGGTGGCTCCTCTGAACGGGGCCGGGGGCGGCTGAGCCAGCCACGCTGACCAGTGACGTAAGCTTGAGCAGCTGCCGGCCACACCTGGGTCAGTCTGTCACTGTGATGTGACTGGGTTGGGTCACTCACCACACAGTGAGTTTGAGCACGGCCCCTTCTCCCACCGCATGGCCCAGCCTGGCTCCGCGCCATGGAGAGACCGCCCAGCAAAGTGTGGCCCTGGAGGCCCCCAGCGACCCCCCCAGAGCCCTCTAATCCCTGCAGAAACCTCCCAGATTCACCCTCATGTACCACATTCAGCCGCCCAGTGCTGGGTGAAGAAGGGTGCCCATATTGGCTGCCTCAGCTGGGGTCTTGGAGACCGGACACCCGATTCAGCGCGGGCGCCTGCGAGGGGCTCAGTCACTCCTGTGGGTTCACACGGTAGGTGGGGGGACCCTGAGCTCTCTCGGACTCCCCCTTATTCCAGAGCCTACTGCTGGGGTGCCCAGGCGCCCTCGTGACCTCAGTGGTGCCTGGGTATGAGCCAGGCTTCCCCTTGATTTGGGGGTAGAGGCGGCTTTGGGCCATGCTCCTGCTGTACTCAGGGGCTACTCCAGGCTCTGAGCACAGGAGTGACCCCAGGTGGTAGGTGTCAGGTGGGAGATGGGACTAGCCACACACCTGCTGACCGCACACAGCCAGGCAGAGTCCGAGCCTGGTCACACAGCTACCCTGTCCTGGTGCTGGGAGCTCCATGGGGCACTGGGCCCCCATCTCTGCCATCTGGCCTCACACCGCAGCCCGAAGAGGGGCGCTCCAGCATTAGCCAATCAGAGCAGGGTGCTTCAGCTCTAGCCGACCAGATCAGGGCTCCAACTCTAGCCAACCAGAGCGGGGCACTCTAGCTCTAGCCAACCAGAGTGAGGCGCTCCAGCTCTTAGCCAATCAGAGCGAGGTGCTCAAGCTCTTAGCCAACCAGAGTGAGTACTCCAGCTCTGTGCACTCCAGTGCTAGCCAACCAGAGTGGGGCGCTCCAGCTCTAGCCAACCAGAGCAAGGCGCTCCAGCTCTAAGCCAACCAGGGAGAGGCACTCCAGCTCTAGCCAATCAGAGCGAGGCGCTCCAGCTCTAGCCAATCAGAGCGAGGCGGCTCCAGCTCTAGCAAACCAGGGCGGGCGCTCCAGCTCTAGCCAACCAGGGGCGGGCGCTCCAGCTCTAGCCAACCAGGGCGGGGGCGCTCCAGCTCTAGCCAACCAGAGCAAGGCGCTCCAGCTCTTAGCCAACCAGGGGCGGCGCTCCAGCTCTAGCCAATCAGAGCGAGGCGCTCCAGCTCTAGCCAATCAGAGCGAGGCGGCTCCAGCTCTAGCCAACCAGGGCGGGCGCTCCAGCTCTTAGCCAACCAGGGCGAGGCGCTCCAGCTCTAGCCAACCAGAGCAAGGTGCTCCAGCTCTAGCCAACCAGGGCGAAGCTCTCCAGCTCCTAGCACAAGAGAACCTGCCAGGCCCGCCACTAGGAGAAACCTCCCGGCTGCCCCTGGGAAGTTCGGTGCTCACAGAATGCAGAATTGGCCCTAAACGGCCTCACGCTTTATTGCCAAAGTGCGGGCGGGGGTGGGAGTGGGTGGGATCAGAAATAAAAGTGATGGCTCCCTTAAGAGCAGCCACCAGAATTAACAGCGGCATTAAATCCAATCTCTCGCCTTATGCAGGCGGCTTTACAGCTCCACGCATGCTCTGAGACGAATGTTTCAAATTTCCTCGCTCTGAGAGGTGGCCCCGAGCCCGCCGCTGCGGCGTAACGGTTCCCTGGCCCGCAGGACGCGCCGCTGCCCTTTTCCCTGGCTCCGAAGCCTCGTTTCCTTCCCATGATCCCCTCCCCAGGGCCCGACGCCAGGACAGTGTGAGCTTCAGCCTTAGGACATGACATGTGAAGTGGAAACAGGACTCCCGGCTCCACAGGGGACTCAGGACCCCCACGGAGGACTCCCTGACCCACGGAGGACTCAGGACCCCCACGGAGGACTCCCGGCTCCACGGAGGACTCCAGGACCCCCACGGAGGACTCCCGGCCCCACGGGAGGACTCAGGACCCCCACGGAGGACTCCCGGCTCCACGGAGGACTCAGGACCCCCACGGAGGACTCCCGGCTCCACGGAGGACTCAGGACCCCCACGGAGGACTCCCGGCTCCACGGAGGACTCAGGACCCCCACGGAGGACTCCCCGGCCAAAGGAGGACTCCCGGCCCCAAGGAGGACTCCTGGCCCCAGGGGAGGACTCCCGGCCCCACGGAGGACTCAGGACCCCCACGGAGGACTCCCGGCCAAAGGGAGGACTCCCGGCCCCCACGGAGGACTCCCGGCCCCCACGGAGGACTCCCAGCCCCACGGAGGACTCTCAGCCCCCCACGGAGGACTCCCGGCCCACGAGGACTCCCGGCCCACGGAGGACTCCCGGCCCCCACGTAAGACTCCCGCCCCCACGGAATACTCCCGGCCCCACGGAGGACTCTCGACCCCACAGAGGACTCCAAGCCCCACGGAGGACTCCCGCCCCCCACGGAAGACTCCCGGCCCCACGGAGGACTCCCAGCCCCCACAAAAGACTCCCGCCCATGGAGCACTCCCTGGCCCCACGGAGGACTCACAGCCCCCCACGGAAGACTCCCGGCCCCACGGAATACTCCCGGCCCCATGGAGCACTCCTGGCCCCACGGAGGACTCCCGGCCCCCACAGAGGACTCCCGGCCCCACAGAGGACTCCCGGCCCCACGGAGGACTCCCGCCCCCACAGAGGACTCCCGGCCCCACAGAGGACTCCGCGCCCCATGGAGGACTCACAGCCCCCACGGAAGACTCCCGGCCCCCCCACAGAAGACTCCTGGCCCCATTGAGCACTCCCGGCCCCAAGGAGGACTCCCGGCCCCCAAGGAGGACTCCGGCCCCCATGGAAGACTCCCGGAACCACGGAGGACTCCCGGCCCCACAGAGGACTCCCGGCCCCACGGAGGGTGAGTCGTCCACGCCGGCCCTGCAGCAAGCACAGTCGCCGTGCAGGCAGCGGGCAATCTGCCCGGGACTTGCGCTCAGAAGCCACACTGAGGTAGAGGATCTGGGCCAGGGCCTCCAAGCAGAGTGGGGCTGCCTGGAGAAGGGCAGTTTGGGGGCAGGGGCTGGGCACCCCGGTCCGGGCCCACCGGGCGTCCCCGTGACCATGCATGCTCTAGCTCGGAGGTGGCGGTCAAGGTCGGCCGCTGCTCCGCCGAGGGCGCTGGGTGCGCACCCAGCCAAGTCCTGGGTTGGCCTTGGGGTGGAGCCGCTGTCCACACTGCAGCCCGCCCCCTCCAGGGCCTGCGGCTCTAGGGGAGTAGCTTCCTGCTGGCTAGTACAACAGGGAGCTGAGACAGTTACAGGGTTAAGCAGCTTGGCTTAGGGCCGAGCAACAGGACGGTGTGGGTGTTTACCCGGGCCCATAGGGTTCCCCAGCACTGCCAGGAGGGAATTCCTGAGTGCAGAGCCAGGAGTAACCCCTGAGCACCGAAGGGTGTTACCAAAAAAAAACAGTTTGAGCTCTGACTGCCAGGGCCCAGGATGAGCCGAGGACGCTGCGCGGGCCGCGGTGGTGGTGCCCCCTGCAGGCAGCGGGGCGACGCTGCGGGAGGGGCTCCTTCCATTGGCAGAGCCGGGTGGGCAGCGCAGAGGACTGCGGGGAGTCATTGTGGGCGGCTGTCGGGGAGTGGCCGCGAGGCTGCTGTCGGTGGAGCCGCTGAGGCTGCTGTGGGGCTGGGGGGGACGGGAACCGCCTGCACACACGCCAAGCATCCCCACATCAGGGGCCGCCCCACACACGAGCACACCCGGGCTCCCCACCTCAGCTCTCCCCGTGCCCCTCGGCCAGGTCCGCACCCAGCAGCCTCCGGCAGGGCCCAGGTGGCCTTGAGCTGGGCAGCCCGGCTCTCCCAAGCTCTGTGGACTCTGCATCTCCCGTGCCACTGAGGCAAGGCACGGTCCACCCTGGATGAAGAGTGGGACCAGGCATGGCTTGGGGAGGAGCTGACCCCGGCGCCATGACCTACAGAGAAGCCTTCGGCCTCTCCTGCTCCGGGAGCCCCGCGTGTTGCTGTCCAGAGGCCAGTGATGTTGGGGTGCTGGGGGCCACTACATGGGGAGAGAACAGGGACGCTGGGCATGAAGGGGCCCCTCGTGTGGCTCAGGCGCCAGGACCAGTGGAAAGCGAATGCGGGACCCCTCCCAGCTGGGCTGTGCACCCGGCTCTGGCCTGCCCACCTGTCTGGAGCCAGGACTCCCCGCACCAGCTCCAGCTCCTCCTGCTCAGGTGAGTCCAGGTTCCAGCTGTTTGGCCCCCTGGGGGTCCCCCCTCCCGCGAAGGCAGGAACCAGGCACCAAAGCTGAGACCATCATGAGTTTAATGCGTCTCCACGGCAGGAAAAACTACAATCGGCTTAGCAAAGACAAACACTTTCTCTACCCTCACTAGCCACTGGCTGGCCTTTCTCAGTCCAAAGCCCAGAACCGAACAGCCAAGAAAGAAGCAAATCAGGAACTAAGTCTGGAGACGGAGTCAGCAGCTGGGCCTCATCACATTAACAACAGGAAAGAAAATTAATCCATAAATAAATAAATAAAATGAATTCAGCCCATCCGAGAAGACAGACCACGGACGGGGAACGGACCTGAAGGCGCTTCACGCCCGAGCCGGCAGCTCTCAGCACATCTGCTCAGCAATAAAATAGAAACATCTCGTAGCACCCAGTGTCGGTGTATCAAAATAGATTTGTATCATACAGCACAGTTTCTCCCGGCGCGAAGAGGGCCGGAGGGGCCCAGGCTGCTGGGGGCCTGCCCGCCTCCTCCCTCTCTGACCTGTCTGCGCGTGGGGCCGGGGCCACCACACACACGTGTTCTATGCAATACGGCACCGTGTGATATGGGAGTGGGGGGGAGGGGTCGGACGCGAGATCCTGTTGTGCTAAATCCTCTGGGAACGGGGATGCTGGTGGTTGTGAAGAGCCAGGGAGGGGCCTTAGAGGTGGGTGGGGTCTCTC
>JAJIBD010014512.1:0-21486 GCA_021461705.1 Cryptotis parvus | reverse complement strand
AAGGACGCCGAGGGAACAGATGGAAACTCACGAGTCCGGTGCAGTTCCAAAAAAAGCTTTTAATAGTACAAAAAGCTCTTCCACAGCAATCTAATATAATGAACAAACTCTAGCTCTGGTCCGAATTTAGACCATTCAAAAGAGCCTAAGTCTCCCACCAAAGAGAGAGGATCTCACCCGAGATGAGTCCTACCCAGAAGAAGGAGCAAAAGGCCAAAAAGCCAAAAGCCAAAAGCAAAAGGCCGAGGAGCCAAAAGCTGAAAGCTGAGGAAACAAAAGCTGAAAGCTAAAAGGCAAAAAGTGAAGGGGCCTCAAGTCAGCCCCCTTACATACAGCAAAGTAATCCAACCAGGAGGGTCAACAAAGAACTCTAAAGAGTGTAGAAGAGCAGTGCCACACCCTATTGCAGGTATAAACAAAGGTTACACCAAGGACTAATCCCGAGATTATCTCTTATGTAAAACACTGGAGAGAGAGGGGGCTGGTATAAAGTAATACATCTTAACTTCATGAGCTTCATGTAATCTAGATGGTACCCACAAGGTTCTTCTTATTATCTGCACCAGGGTGATTCTGAGTATCTTGTTCTCGTGTACTGAAAGGGTCACACTCGCCTGCTTAGAGCAAACTAGTATGATCCTTCCTATAGTCTTCCTGTAGTCTCAACGTAGCCAGGATGGTAGTCTCCTGGTAAATTCTAACTGTCCCACGCTGGGTGCAGTGGGTATAAAGAGGAGCTGTGCCCAATCTAGAAAACATAGAAATCTTAGTAGATGTATAAGTCAGAAGTTATTCAATCAAGGTGACTTCTGTAACTGCCACACCCTCTAGCAGTGTTTACATAGAAGAGAGGTCTCATTAGAATGAACTTTGGCTTAAATAGATTAAGCTGGGAGTGGGCAAAACAACAAAACTCCCAGAATAGCTAAACCTGTCCTCCAACACTTTATTTTGAATCTGTTTATCATGACAGTTCAATTGAGTCTCTTACTAGCTACAGGTTAGGTTCAGATTTCTGATTTATCTACTCTGTGCCTTTTGATTGATAACCTTCAAGATATTTACCGAAATAAAGGAATTTAGTGTCATAATTCTGTATAGGCACAATACGTTTATGTAGTCTTTTTTTTTTTGTTATTAGAGACCTTATAAACAACTTAGTGCATCTTGCAGAGATGGTTTTGTGTCCAAGAATTATTTTAGTTGTATTTCTCAGTGAAGTTTTCTATTGCTTTACTGAATCTGAATGATAGTCTAGCAACCAGAATGAAGTATTCTGGTTTGGATGCCTAGTTCATTCAATGTGTTTTATTTTGAAAGAACTGCTGTGTGACTTTTCTGGGGATACCTTTAAAGGAAATATTTGAATTTGCCCTTGCTGGTCTCAGTGCATTATCCCTCTTCTTAGATCTTGCCATCTTAATTATGATATGTCATGATATTTTTCTGGTACTGTTTACTCTGACTGGAACTTGTTGAGCTTTCAGAACTAGGGGAATAAGTAAATCTTCAGATTGGTAAATTTTTCTTGCCAAAATTTCTTTCTTAATCTCTTCTCTCTTCTACTTCTCTGTAATTTAGATATTATTTCTCTTCAGACAGTTACGGAGATATATGATGTGATGTGATTTATTTTTATCATTTTTTGTGCTTTTTGGATGGCTTCATAAATTCTGTTGTCTAAGACTGATTTGTTCCTCTTCATCTATCATTCTTTTATTTAATTCTCCAATTGTACTTTTTTTTTTCCAATTGTACTTTTTAGTTCTCTTATTATGCTCTTATCATCAGCAATTTCTGATGGAAGTTTCTCATACTCTCTTTCACTGATAGAACTATTCTTTTTATTTCAAATCACTGTACAACTTAGTCATTGTGACTTTGAAATCCTCATTTGGGAATTGGAAAGGTCATCTGTGCTTAGGATACTTCAAGGGCCTTTGTCACTGTCCAATAATGCAGGTGAATTCCTCTATTGCCTCATTATGTCTGATACTGTAGATGCTCTAGGGTATGCTGTGAGGCTGATAGCAAAGGTCACTTGTGGTGGGCATATATAAAGCATGGGTGGTGCTCATATCCCATATAATTGACTTTTAGATGTGGGCTTTTTGTTATTAACTTAGAGATCACAGTTATGACCTTAAAGTTACAGAATTTGAGTTAATCAACTTAGTCTCATTCCATCACTATCTATCTTCTTTGATTTTCTTTCATATTTTTATTGTCACAAATTACCTATTTTTTCATTTTTAAGAATTGACATAAATTCATATTCACATGCCATGTTGCATTTTAGTCACTGAGTCAAAAGACAACAGTCCCTGAATTTCTTTCACCTACTGATATTGTAATTCCTAATATTTTACCCGAGCAACCTCATGCACACTGTATTTATTATTTATTGACAGAATCACTTAGGTTTAATTAAATTTAAATTACTTAATTTAATCCTTGTTGTTTTGTCCATTGTGATGCCTAACCAAAGTACACTGGCAATGTTGACAGCAAGAGGCTACTATAACTGATTTGGAAATAAAATTAAATGTGAATGAAGACCTCAAAAGTAGAAAATCAGAAATTGTTATTATTTTTCCGTGAAAACATTTTTCTTTCTATTATAGCAATGATGATTTTATTTTCCTTTTTAGGCCACATCTGGTGGGATTCAGAGGTTATTCCCACCTCAATGTTCAGGGTTCTCTCCCCAGTAGTACTCAAGAAATTATACAGTGTCAGGAATTGAGTCATAACTTCTGCATGCAAAGCATGATAGCCATCCCTGTGAAGTATCTCCTCTGACCAATAGCTACAATCTTGAAGAACAAAGTGATGGAAGCTATTAAGAGGATCTGCTTCATTGAAAGCAATAACACTCAGACATGGGGAAGTTTCTAATGACTTGGATAGGAGCCCAGACACAGAAGCATATTCTTCTCAGCAAAGTGATGATCACAACCAAAGCACAAAGTTTATTTGTGATGTTCATTGGATAGAACTGACTCTGCTGAATTTACTATTACCTCTAAGTGTTTTAAAGGATTAAAAGCTTAATTTGTGAGGCTGGAACAATAGTACAGCAGGTAGGGTGCTTGTCTTGCATGCAGCTGACCTGGGCTCAATCCATGACATTGCAGATGGCCCCTCAAGTACAGTCAGTAGTAGTGGTTCCTGAATGCAGAGCCAGGAATAAACCCTGATCATCACCAGGTAAGGCCCAAAATTAAAAAAAACCAGACACACCAACCCCCCAACTTATTTGTTAATGTTAAAATGAAGTGTTGTATAGAGGTGAACTAAAAGTAGTTTGAAAACTCTAAAGAAGAGACAGAGCAATAGTATAGCCAGTAAGGTGTTAGCCTTGCATGCTGCTGACCAGGCTTCAACCCCTGGTACCCCATCTGGGCACCACTAGAAATGATCATTGAAGGCAGAGCCAAGAGTAAACCCTGAGCACTGACAGATGTGGCCCCCAAACACACACAAAAAACTTCTAAATAAACATAATGAACATTTATTTTTAGATTAAATTAAAAAAATTTCCCCTCAATCTTCTCCCAACAATAACAACCCCCTTATGACCTTGTTTCCTTTCTGTTTCCCATGTCTTTTTAAGGGAAAAGTAGATGATGTTTCCCCCCCCACCCCCATTTACATGATTTTCATTTGTATCTCCCTTGAGACATCCCAAGGGCTCCAGCTGTGTTAGAACAACTCTTCAGTATGAATAAATTCTACCTATTATAAAAACAGATGCCTCAAAATACTATCATTCATAAGACAGCCAAGTCAATGTCAGGTTTCAAGGTTTTTGAAAAGAAGATAAGTTTTGGATAAGAGGATAATAGGTAATTATCACAGGATACAAATTAATACTCTGTGTGATAATAACCAAAATCTGGAAACAATCCAAGTGTCAGGAAAAGAGGATTCAATAAAGAAACTATAGTACATATTCATGATGAAATAGTACTGGGCTGTAAGAAAAGATGAAGTCAAGCAATTTGATACTGTGTAGATGAATATGGAGGGTGTCATGCTGAGTTAAGTTAACCATAAGGTAAAGGACAAACAGAATAATTTCTCTTATATGTGGAATATAAAGAAACATAATAGAGAAACAACAAATGCCAAAGGCAACAGAAATTGAGAACCAATCCTAATTAGCAACATTGCTGGGGTCGGAGTCATAGTACAGTGTTTAGGGCATTTGCCTTGCACATGGCTGACCCGAGTTCGATCTCTGGCATCCCATATGGTCCCCCGAGCACTGCTAGAAGTAATTCCTGAGCGTAGAGTTAGGAGTATTACAGGTGTGACACCCCCCCAATAAAAGCTTGCCATGGGAACTAATAGGATGGAGGGGGAGCACTGGGTCAATGGTGGAGTTAAGGGGGCATTCTGGTGGGGAAGAGGTGGTGCTGGAATGGTTTATGCAGGAAATGCTAGTGTTAAAGTATTGTAAACCAGGGTGCTTAAATAAAAAGTAAATAAATCCAGTGTAATTTGGCTCCGTGAGAATATCAGGTCACAAATCATATTAAAAAGCATACGTTGCCAGTGCACTTCAAAAGCAGTAACACTTAATAAAGACCCAAATCCTCTTCCAAGATGGTCTCCTGAACTGTGTTACTGTGTTACACCACTGAAATGGAGAATATATTCCAAAAAAGATTCAGAAAGCAAAATACCTATCAAAATTATAATTATTCTTGATAATACTTCCAGAAATTTCCCCATTTATTGGTGGTTTTCATACCAATATCAGAATTTTGACACCCCCCCAATAATATACCAATTATTGATTACTTGATCACTTGAATCCCGTTATTCATCGATTTGCTGGAGCGGACGCCAGTAACATTTCCATTGGACCCTATCACAAGCCAATGTAGCCCAATGGCATCTGGTTGATTCAGGAATATGAAGAGCCTCAAACCGTTCCTTCAGGGTCTTGACAAGGAAGTCTGACCATCTTGTAGGTGGGCGGCCACATGCTCTTTTGACATCCCGTGGGACCCAGACAGTAACAGCTCTAGTCCAGTTGTTGTCTCCAAATTGCATTACATGTCCAGCCCATCTGATGTTCGATGCCTTGGCAAACGAGACAGCGTCCCTGATTCTGGAATAGTGACGGAGGTCAGAACTCCGGATTCCTTCTCCACTTGAGTGAGGCGTGACATTCCAAGCATAACTCTTTCGATTCCTCTCTGGGAGACCCGAATAACATTCTCATCCTGCTTTCCTAGGGCCCAGGTCTCTGAGGCGTATGTTAATGCAGGGAGAACAGTGGAGTGAAAGAGATGTGCCGGGAGCCGGAGGTTCTTTGTCCTTTTAGCTGTTTCTTTGATGCCTTTGAAGGCATTCCATGCCGCTCTCTTCCTCCTGGCGCAGCTCAGGTTTTAGGTCGTTCATCATGTTGACTTCTCGACCTAGGTACACATAACTGCTGCATTCAGAGATGTTTGTTCCATTGAGAATGAATGGGGCCTCTGGAACTAGTTCATTTTTCATAAACATGGTGTTCTTTAGATTCAGCTGTAGACCTATCTTTCCACATTCTCGGTTGAAGTCAGCCAGCATTTGTGCCGCTTGGCTAATGTTTGGTGTTATTAGAACGATGTCATCAGTGAAGCGGAGGTGGTGTAGTTGCTGACCATCTATCTTCACTCCCATTCCTTCCCATTCTAATTGTCACATGATGTTCTCGAGGGTGGCGCTGAAGAGTTTTGGTGAAATCATATCACCCTGTCAAACCCATCTTTTTGACATCAATGATCACTTCTTTGTAGAATGGTGAGATCCTGGTGGTGAATCCATAATACAGCTCACGAAGGATCTTGATGTATTGAATTTGAACACCCTGTTTGGCTAGGGCTTCAATGACTGCTTCAGTCTCCACAGAATCAAAGGTTTTCTATAAATCAATGAATGTGAGACAGAGCGGCATTTTGTACTCCCTACAAACCTCAATGAGCTTGGTTATTGTGTGGATATGGTCGATTGTACTGAATCCTTTCCGGAAGCCTGCTTGCTCGCATGGTTGTCCTTCATCTAGTGTTCTGCCAATCCTGTTCAGGATGACTCGTGTAAACAGATTGTAGATGATGGACAACAGGCAGATGGGGTGATAGTTGCCGATGTCGTGAATGTCTCCCTTCTTGAACAGTAGAACTGTCCTGCTGGTTTTCCATTGGCAGGGCACCTTGCATTCGGACAGGTAGCGTGTGAAGAGCCGAGCTAGTGTATTGATGAGTACCGATGGCAGATTCTTCAGGTATTCGGGTCTGACTTTGTCTGGGCCTAGTGCTGTTCCCTTCTTTACCGACGAGATGGCATGTCGGATTTCAGAAGGGAGAACGTTGGGAATGACATATACATCCTGTGGAATTTGGTATGTGGGCAATTACCAATTATTATCAGTAATAATACCAATATCAGAATTTTGTCTTTCTGAATACATCATTGATCTAACCAATGAATCAATGCTCCTTAATGCCAGGTTTTAGGGCTGGGAAATAGTACAGGAATCAAGCCTTGCAGATAGCTGCCCCTGGTACCTAGTACATTATTATTCTCTGAGCACTGCTAGAAGTAATCCCTGAGTACAAAAACAGGAATAAACCCCTGAACACCTCTAGGTATGGCTCACAAACAAAAAGGGCAGGTTTTAAAGCCTATCAGCTGAGGGATAGAAGTATAGTGAATAGAGTGCTTTCCTTTCACATATTCAACCACAGTTTGATCCTAGCACCACAAATGGTCCCCTGAGCACCACTAGGAGTTAACCCTGAGTATAGAGCCAGGAGTAAATACTGAGTCCTGCCAAGTGCCCCTCCCCCAATAAACAAATAAATAAACCTACAACCTGGCATTTTTTTGCCCAGGCTATTTTGCTTTTAAAGATAACTTAAAAGACACTATAGCAATTTTGAAAGGCTTTGTAACATATATAAATGCATCAAGAAACTTGGTTGGAAGTGTATGTAGTGCAACCCACAATATGTAGGAGAAGGAAGAGAGAGGGAGAGAGAAAAGAGATAAAGAATTACGTTGTAATTGTATATCTTATGGTGGTATAATAAAATGTTTAATTATAAAAATGATGCCCAATGCAAAATTTCCAAAATTACTTAATAATTGTTTAATTGAATAGAATATAATACTACTTGCCTAGAGAAATTGAGAAAAATTCTCACCCAGTGGCAAGAGTATTATCTCTGTGCAGTTATAACAAGGTCTTACAGTAGAACATTCCTCTGCTAGCAAAGAAAAAAAATTAGTAGAGTTTGGAGTATAAATTCTCTAAAAGTTGTCTAAATTTTCTCCAAAGTTGTCATTCGTATTTTAAGATTCTGGGTTTTTTTTTGTTTGTTTGCTTGTTTTGGTAATCAATGTTCCTAATTTATATAAGAATAAAAACAAATCTGTGGGTTCTAAAAAAAAAATGATGCCCAAGGAAATTTTACATACCAAATTTGTAATTCTTTGGAGTCTCGTGATGTGTTTTCTGTACACTCCTTTACATTACCGCCTTGAATTAAATCTGATATATTTTAAAGACATTTCAATGAGTGAAGAGACAATGTCAATTTTAACATAGTCAATGATAATATTGCTAAGACTTATACCTTCAAATTTATTTCTGAACTTGTACAAAGTTATTCTTCAGAAGAAACTGTTAATACATGATCACTGATACATATGTTCTTAAAATTTTGCACTTTTTTATTATTTGTGTGGTGGCTCAAAACATATGGCAGTTAACTTAAACATTATCTTAATTTGTAGGTGGAAAATAGAAATCATGTATATAGTAAAATAAGAAAAATATTATGTATGCAAGAAATATTTTTCTGACATCAAAGACACTCGTTCTGATATGACCTACTTTTTTCACCTTTACCACATGAAATTCTTTGTATAGAAGGAAACATTTTTGTTAAAATTAAAGTTGAGATTTGAAAAAAAGAAACTTGGTTGGGTTTTGAGGTGATATCACTAAGGATTCTATGGGTGTTATTTGGAAGAGATTTGTTCATGACTTTAAAAATCTGCCAAGTATAAATAAGCAGCAAAAGTTAGTAAGACTGATTGAAATTGACAATCTTCATGTCTATGATATTTTAAAATTTTTTTTTACTTTTTAAAAATATTTTATTATACCACAGTGAGATAAACAATTACAAAGATGTTCATGAGATGTTCATATTTGGGTTTCATTCATATTGGTTTTCGGTCATACAGTGTTCCAGCACCCATCCCTCCACCAGTGCGATTTCCCCACCACCAATGTCCCCAATTCCCTCCCCCCCCCCTAGCCCGCCTCTATGGCAGGTTCTTTATTTCTTTCTCTTTCTCTCTATCTCTTCTCTTTTCCTTCCCTTCCACATTGTGGGTTACAATACATACATTAAAATGATGTCATGTATATCTTTTTGCCTGTATTTAATGCTTAGTTCTAGGTTGGTATTAGCACTTTCGACAATTATTGGTACACTGTTCCATTCTCTGTCCTACTAGCCTCTGATTCCCACATATTTGTGATAACTTCCACCTTTGACAAGACCTCCTGATCCATGCTTCACCTGACCTTGGATATTGGTATCATAATATGTACATTATGTCACGCCTAGGAGGAGCATGTGGCGGCAGAACCTGGCAAGCTACCTGTGTATTATTTACTTGTTATGCCAAAACCTAGTAACAATTATGGACATCAGTTCCATGACCTGAAGAATGGTTTGGGGCTCTTCCTGTCCCTGGAGCAAGCAAATGCCCTTGAGGTACACTTGCTGTGGCAGGACTTATGGAGATGTTACTAGTGCCCACTCCGAGCAAATCAATGAACAATGGGAAGACAGTGATACAGTGAATATGTACATATATATATTTATGTCATGCAAATAAATGCAGTCATTCTATATCTGTCTCTCTCTTTCTGGCTAATTTCACTCAACATGATCCTCTCCATGTCCATCCATTTATAGGCAAATTTCATAACTTCATTTTTCCTAACAGCTGCATAGTATTCCATTGTGTAGATGTACCAAACTTCTTTATCCAGTCATCGATTCCTGGACACTCTGGTTGTTTCCAGATTCTGGCTATTGTGAATAATGCTGCTATGAACATAAAAGTAGGGATGGTGTTTCCACTGCGTATTTTTGGTTTCCCAGGGTATATTCCCAGGAGTGGTATGGCTGGGTCAAATGGGAGCTCAATTTCTAGTCTTTGGAGGAATGTCCATATTGTTTTCCA
The DNA here is from genome assembly GCA_021461705.1 of Cryptotis parvus. Classification (NCBI taxonomy): domain Eukaryota; kingdom Metazoa; phylum Chordata; class Mammalia; order Eulipotyphla; family Soricidae; genus Cryptotis; species Cryptotis parvus. The sequence continues at coordinate 12,225 of JAJIBD010014512.1, read as the reverse complement.
GAAAGGCTGTACCAGTCGACATTTCCACCAACAATGGATGAGTGTCATGTCTATGATATTAACTACACTATTCTCCTCTTGAGGACACAGTGAATAACAAAATTAATAAATTCAATCAAAAATCAAGAGTGATACTTGAACACAGAGTCAGGAGAAGCCAGAAGCACATCTCAGCACATCCAGATGTGGCCCAGTATCACAAACAATAAAGTATTTTAGTTTATTGTTGCACTTCTATCACTTGTATCACTTGTCTTCCGGTTGATAATCAATTTGCTCGAGTGGGCACCAGTAACATCTCCATATTTCATTATTGCAACAAGAAAAACATTAAATGAGGGGCCAGAGCCATAGCACAGCGGGGTAAGGTGTTTACTTTGGTTTTTTTTTTTTTTTTTGCCTTTTTGGGTCACACCGGCAATGCTCAGGGGCTCTGCACTCAGAAATTACTCCTGGCGGTGCTTGGGGGACCATATGGGATGCCGGGATCGAACCCAGGCCGGCATAGGCCGGCGCGCGTGCAAGGCAAACGCCCTACCCGCTGGGCTATCACTCCGGCCCCAGGTGTTTACTTTGCATGTGCCCAACCCGGGTTTGATCCCCGGCATCCCGTATGGTCCCCAAGCACCGCCAGGAGTAATTCCTGAGCAAAGAACCAGGAGTAATCCCTGAGCGTTGTCAGGTGTGACCCAAAAAGCAAAAAAAAAAAAAAAAAATGAATTTAGTATAGTCTAGTGTTTATAGTCTATATCAGTGTTTCTTAAGCTTCTTAACATGGCCCCCTCCCTACCTTCCTTTCTTCCTGAGACCTGTCTGTCTTCTGGTTGGCTTTCTAGTCTTGGGCTGTGGCCCAACTTTTACATAGATTTTTCACCTTCTTTGAAATATCCTGGGGGTCAATGGGAGTGTCTTATGTCTCTGGTTGAGAAATGTTGACCTATACTTACATATACAAAGTCTACAATAGTATACAATGATGTCCTAAATCTTCACATTCACTCATGATTCTCACTCAGAGAAACTCCCAGTCCTGAATCTCCATTCATGTTAAGGGCCCTTTGTAGATTATAGATAGTCAATGTTATTTCCAGTGTTTCCCAGAGTCTGTCCCTGGGGAGAGCCACTGAAATGATCCCTGGGCAATGGGAGTGGGAGATAGTAGTAGTCTCAGGTACAACTGGGAGATGGGGGGGTGCCGCTTATATGCTTAAAGAAGGTAGATATGAGGGGGTGGAACACTCAGGATCTTCCTTTTTCTGGAAAGGAAATAGTAAGACCAAATAAGTTTGAGTCTCTGTTTTATACCATGATTTTGTACCTAATATCTAGATATATTTAGATAAGAAAATATCATTGTGCTTGTCTGCAGTGCTCAATAAGGTAACGTTGCAGATTATAGACTAGAAGTTATGGGCATGTAATAGGCCTCATTCACAGGAAATCACTGTATCACTGTCTTCCCATTGTTCATCGATTTGCTCGAGTGGGCACTAGTAACATCTCTATGAGTCCTGTCACAAGTAAGTGCAACCCAAGGGCATCTACTTGCTACAGGGACAGGAGGAGCCTGAAATCATTCTTCAGGTTATGGAACTGAGGTCCATAATAGTTACTAGTCTTTGGCATAAAAAAGTAAATAAAACATGGTAGCTTGCCAGACTTTACCATGTAAGTGGTATAGTCTCAGTAGAAGGCTCTCAATCTGAGCATTTATTGATGAAACTTAAAGGGGGAAGATCAGATTTTCTCTTAGATGGAGCTCTGAGGAACTATGGAGTCTGGATGTTGAGAATGACTAACTGCATGATGTGTGGTTTGCTCTGGCTTCTTGCCAGGCTTACTGGTATCAGTTAAAATATGTCTATAACTGTTTACTATGTATAAATGTGAAAGAAATTGGAAAGGACCTTATGCAAAATTCATTATCCTATAAAAATATCGTGCAGTCACAAAACGGCCGCGCACCAAGGGACATGTAGGTCTGGCGTGGGTGGGTCTCTCTCTTTTTGGGGCAACTGGCATGGAGGCGGAGGAAAGGGCAGGGCCCAAAACTCCACTCCGAGTCCGGCCAGCATGGTCTCTCCCCGCTCGTGAGAGCAAACCCTTGGAGCAATGTTGGACTCGGGCAGAGGATGGCCGAGCCCCTTATTGGGAGGTCAGCTCCATGGGTTGCTTCCTCATGGGGCCGGCTGAGCAGTGCAGCTGTGGGTCTGAAGTGGATGGGTCTGGAAAAACATAAGAATCCATATCTCAGAATGTATCTCAGTTAAGTGATAGAGATGGAATTATTTTATTCAGTTAACTTATTTATTTATTTTGTTCTTGAGGCCACACCCAGCAGTGCTCAGGGTGTGCTCCTGGCTCTACACTCAAGATACAATCACTCTAGCCCTGTGCAGTCACTTTAAAACACTTTGTAAAAAAGTTTTGAGTCTAAAGTATTAATTTTCGAGGAGTGTGTCACACCTGGTGATGCTCAGGGGTTACTCCTGGATCTGCACTCAGGAATTACTCTTGGTGGTGCTTGGGGGACCATATGAGATGCTGGGGATTGAACTTGGGTTGGCAGCATGCAAGGCAAATGTCCTACCCACTGTATTACCACTCCGGATTCTTAAAGTATTAATCTTTGTGTTTACCTTACCAGAGTTATTTCTTGAATTACTTTTATTTTGGATTAACATCCCTTTAACATTTTGGGACCATACTCGGTGATGCTCAGAGGTTATTCATCAATCTGCTCTCACTCAGAAATTATTCCTGGCAGTGCTCAGGGGACTACAGGGAGTTTCAGGGATTGAACCTGGGTCAGCAAACAGCCTACCCACTGTACTATGTCTCTGGCCCTCTTAACATTTTTGTAAATCGAGTTTAATAGCAATAATCTCCCTTAGATTTTGATAATTTGTTAATATTTTAATTCCTTAAAAACTCTTATATGTTATTCTTTCAGTGGTTGTCTCCAAATTGCATTACATGTCCAGCCCATCTGGTTTTCGATGCCTTGGCAAACGAGACAGCATCCCTGACTCTGGAACGGCGACAGAGGTCAGAACTCCAGATTCCTTCTCTCACTTGACTGAGGCGTGATATTTCAAGCATAACTCTTTTGATTCCTCTTTGGGAGATGCATGATTTATCTCCACACCCCTCTCAGAAAGCCCTGCAAGCTACTGAGAATATACCGTACACACGGCAGAGCATGGCAAGCTGTCTGATGAGTATTCAATATGCCAAAACCAGTAATAAAAATGTTTAAATGTTTATCTTCCCGACCCTGAAAGAGCCCTCTTCAATATCTCTAAAAGGAAAAATATTCCCTCAGTTTTCTACATAACAGTCTTCTCCTCGTTCTCTCTCTCTCTCTCTCTCTCTCTCTCTCTCTCTCTCTCTGAAGTCTTTTTTAAGGAAATGCAAACTACTTTTATTTATTTATTTATTTATTTATTTAATTTTATTTTATTTTTGGGCCGCACCTGGCAATGCTCAGGGGTTACTCCTGGCTCTGCACTCAGGAATTACTCCTGGCGGTGCTCGAGGGACCATATGGGATGCCAAGGATCGAACTCAAGTGCAAGGCAAAGGCTGGACTTCACTCCAACCCCTCTCAGAAGTCTATATTCCAAAGGTTTTCCTTACCGGCTTGGACTCCAGCCCCAGAACCTGGGTTTTTATGTAAGACAATTTTATATTATAGAGGCATTATGGAGTAAGTCACTATAGAATATTTTTTAAAAAATCTATTTTTTTTTTTTTTGGGTCATATCTGGCAATGCTCAGGGGTTTCTCGTGGCTCTGCACTCAGGAATTACTCCTAGTGGTACTTGGGGGACCATATGGGATGCCGGGATCGAACTAGGGCCAGCATGGGTTGGCCGTGCAAAGCAAACGCCCTACCCACTGGACTATTGCTCCGACCCTAAAAAATTCTTATTGTAGTTACATGGTTTAAAACATTGGTGATATTTCTGTTCCAACTGGGCATTTTCTGTACCACATCTGCCACCCCGATGTCAGTATCTGTCCCCATTGTCTCTAGGACCCTTCCAAGTATCCCCACTGTTCCTAGGACCTTTCTCGTCCACCCCTCCCTTTCTCCCTCCCTCCCTCCCTCCCTATCTCATGCCCTGCCTCCCACTGCATCACTGGTAACTGTTGTCAAAGGGTTTGTTTTCTCTTTTTGCAGTGCTGAGGATCAAATTTAGATATCATGCATGCAAGGCATGTACTTTTCCTCAATTGCATTCCTAGCTTCAGTTGGGTTTGTTTATATATTTGTTTTCTTTATATACTCCATTATTTCTTCCCTTCTCATTTTTTGGGTTACACCCAGTGATGCTCATGAGTTATTCCCTGCTCAGTGCTTGGGAGCTGCTCTTGGCAGTGCTTTGGGGTGCTTGGGATGGAACCCAGGGCTCATACATGTAAATGTTCTCAGACCCTTTGCCATCTGCCCTGCCTGATTTGATCACGATCACGATCTTCCCGTATATCATCTATTTGATAGAGCGGGCACCAGTAATATCTCCATATGTCCTGTCTCGTGCCAGTAGAGCCAAGAGCATCAGCTTGCTATAGGAACATAAAGAGCCTCAAACCATTATATTAGGTCATGGGAATGACCTAATATAATGTTACTGGTATTTGGCATATCAAATACTAAACGAGCAGCTTGCCAGGCTTGCCGTGTGGGAGACATACTCTTGTAGTCACCTCCAAATAAAGCATTTATTGGTGAACCATTTATTGATTTATTAATTTATTTATTCATTTATTGATGAACCAAAATGTATTACTGGAATACAAATCCAGATTTATACAATATATTGACATTAAATAACCAAAGGATAAATAAAAATGAATTTAGTTCTTTCTTATTAAATTTACACCACATATTCTGTTTGTCTCCTAGTTAGCAGACTTTATGTACAGACAGTGGTGTTCCCTGATACAGTCTGCTAACTAGGAGCCTGATTAGTACTATTTTTTTTTTGTTTTGGGGGCTACACTTGGTGAAACTCAAGGCTTACTACTGGCCCTGCACTCAGGGATCACTCCTGGCAAGCTTGGGTATCAGGGATTAAATTCGGGTCATTAGCATAGCAGAGCCTCACAAGAAGCCAGAGGAACCCCCACACCATGAGGGCTGTCATTTTCCACATCAGGACTCCCCTCTCGTCAGAACTCCACCCAGCAGAAGAGCTGATCACAGCCTGGCTTGCATGGCCACTTGCGGCTATGCAGTTCATCAATAAATACTGGAGATCAGAGGTGACTACAAGAATATCCCACCTGCACGGCAGAGCCTGGCAAGCTACCCATGTGTATTTGACATGCCAAATACCAGTACATTATAGACCTCTTTCCCATGACCTGATGGAATGGTTTGAGGCTCTTTTGTTCCTGGAGCAAGCACGTGCCCTTCAGCTCTACTAGCATGTGACATGACATATGGAGATGTTACTGGTGCCCATTTGAGCAAATTGATGATGAACAGGAAGACAGTGATACAAGTGAAGCTCAGTAATCTGTTTTATTTATTGATTGATTTGGGGGTCACACCTAGCAGTGCTCAGGGAGACCGCATAAAAATGGTCAAAACCATCTTTGTATGGTCTCCTGATATCAAACCTGGGGTTCTCTCACTCAAAACATATACTCTAGTCCTTTGAGCTATCTCCCAAGACAATCTTCTTTTTAAACAAACACTCCCCATGTAAGCCTTAGGTGCTCACATTTTGTGAACTATTCATATCAAATTTCACCTAATTTTGTGGACTTTACCATTTCATTTCTTATTCATTTCTCTCCTTTCTGGTGGCTTCTACCCTAGTTTAGGGCTGCTTCCTCTCTTAGCTGGATTGCTTTGCCTCTAGGTTATTCTCTACTCTAATTCATAATACATAATTTGGTCATATTAATCTTACTAAATCATTGCTTTGCTCACTTAATGTGATAATTTATTGAGAGCATACTACTTGGTAGGAACTCAAGGGCAGAAGATTCCAAAGGGACTAATAATGAGAATAACAGGAGAAAGAAATCTTTCCAAAGTAGAAATTCTCTACAACTTCTTCCAATGCTACTATATTACAATCTCCATAGCAAAGGTTGAAAAAGTTTTATATTTTAAGTTTTCCAAGATGACTATGGTACTTAAGACAACACTAGACTAGAGACTATAAGGAATAAAAGATTCTTGTGTATTATGGAAGATTCTAACATATGTGAATTGCTATATAATACATTAACTAATGCTTTATTAGAAGTATGAAGTGTCACGGGAAAGATTAATTTTAACTGAGTTAAATATATTTAGTAACATATTCAGATGAAAGAATTTTTTCCTTCCTTAATTTCCCATTGCACTTTATCTATAATTCTCTTATGGTCTCACTTTTATCTTGAAATATAATTATATAAGTTTCATTTCCTTCCATTTGTACTTGAGGACATAATATTGGCCTTATCAGAGTCTATGAACTGACAGAAGTGTTTTTTTTAAGTTCTAATGTATTTACCAGATAAAAAATAAAATTAAGCATTTAATAAATCATCTCACAACATATTATATGTGTAACTCTTAGATACACATGGCCAAATTTATAGTGCTTTTTTTTCTTGCTTTTTGGGTCACACCCAGTGACGCTCAGGGGGTTACTCCTGGCTCTGCACTCAGGAATTACTCCTGGCGATGCTCGGGGACCATATGGGGATTCAGGGATTGAACCCGGACTGGCACAGGCTGGCCACGTGCAAGGCAAACGCCCTACCCGCTGGGCTATCGCTCCGGCCCCAAATTTATAGTTTTTTAAGAGGGCAGGGGTTGGCCCACAATTGGCATTGTTAGGATACAACACCAGGATAGTGAGTAAAAAGTTATATAAAGAACCCAATAAAGTATTGTGGGAATTAGGATGAAAATGTGTTTGGATGTGCAATACATAATTAGTAATATCCAGCCATAAGTTATAGTAGATTCCAAATGAAATTATAAGTTGATAGAGTTTTCAAGCCAATGGCTTATGTGCCATAAGATCAGTCTATTTGTTTTGATCAGTCCAGTACAGTTTTGAAGCTGTGTTTATTTTGTTTACAAACTCAGTGTACTGTATTTTGGGCCACACCCAGTGGTGCTGGGGGTGAAAGTTGCCATAAGCAAGATAAGTGCTTTATCTATCTTTCTGGCCCCATGTTTTATGTTTTTATTGGAAAGTATTTGTTCTTAGCAAACACTGAGTGAATAGTTTACCAGAGGCTCTACCAACTCCTATTTATTATAGCTTCTGATTTATACATTTATGCTATTCAAAGATATTTAGATTTAAAGATGCCTGAATATTTTTTTCAGGGTCCCATTTATTTTAAAGTGCCTAATTTTTTTATTAAATATTTTATTATACCACCATGAGATATACAATTACAATATTGTTCATGTTTAGAGGTTTCAGTCACATAGTGTTCCAGCACCCCACCCTCCACCAGTGCCTATTTCCCACCACCAATGTCCCCAATTTCCTCCCCCTCCCATAGCTTGCCTAAATGGCAGGATCTTTAAAAGATGCCTGAATATTAAATATTCTAAAGAGCATTTAAGATGAGAGAAAGGTTCCCAATCAATTGACTTTTTTTTAAATGTTGGCTTTTGTCACAGACTGAATTTGTTAATCCCCAAATTCTTACTATGGAAATTCTAACCTCTGGTACCTCAGAATATGGCCACATTTTGGAAAAAGATCATTAAAGTTAAATGTTAAGTTAAAATGAGTCTTTTTTTTTAAGTTTTAATTTTTACAATTACAAAGATATACAATTAAAAAAGTTCATATTTGGGTTAAAATGAGGTTTTTAGGTCCTAATTTGTGGGGAAATGCTGGGGCGCCCGCAGCAAAATCCAGGAGCAGGGTCAGGGATACCCTTCTGCTCCAGGGAATCGGAGGCCTGCGCTGGGAGAAAGACGTGAGAATCCAGCAAAGTTTCAAAATGCTTTATTTACACAGGTTCTGGCATACAAATCAGCAATAGAAAAACCCTGAACTTGGGTTCCCGGCTGGACCCCCGGCCATGTGTAGGCCAAGATGGCTGCCACTATGTGTTAAGGCCTTACAGAGAGGAGACAGCAAAGAGGCAAGAAGGGGAGCACCAACCAAAAAAAGGACCCCCAAAAAAAGCAGGCTAGTTTTATATTCCTGCAACACAGATAGCCCACTCCAATGGAGAGCAGTTAGGGTCAAATCCCCTCAGGTAATTTTTCTCAGGACCTCACCTAAGCCCTTTGAGATGTTAATGTTGCCAAGCCAAGATCTGCCTTGGAAGTGCCCCTGCAGTGAAGGAGGGGCTTGAGATGAACTGTATCTCAAAATACAAAGGCATGCATCTGTACCAAAGAATATTCTAATAGCCAGTTATATATTTCTCCAAGCCTTCACAAGAGTCTCATCTTTACTTCATGGTTGTTCTGTATATTAATTTTTGACTTACAAAAAGCCATGTTAGCTTTCTTGGAGGCAAACAGCATTTCTCTCTGGTCTAATTACTTAGAAATCCAATGTGGCCAGGCAAATATACCGGTAAGACCTAGATAGTCCCATGATTATGGCAGCATGAGAGAATATTTATACCAGCCAGTATAGAATACATGGTCAGATGATCTGCCACATTCAAACTGTCCTCCTCTTATCTACAAAGTGACCTGCAGGAGGCAACTCCAGGCCAGATGCAGAGGCTCTGGGCAGCAGTGTCCTGCAACACTAATTCAGTATGATTGGTAATATTATAAGAAAATTTGGACACAGACATTCATGCACATAGAAAAGACAATGAGAATAACAAGGTCACTCATAAACCAAGAAGAGAGGTATCAGAATAAAATAAACTTTGTCTATACTCTAATATTGGTCTGTCTAGACCAAGGTTTCTCATTTCTCGACTAGGAGCCACGTGGCCCCATGATATTTCAAGAAGCCAAAGATAAAATCATATAAATGGAAGGAAACTGCATGAGATGAGGGAAAAAAAAAACAGTAAAACTTGGGGTAGGGACACAGGAAGGAAATAATTCAGAAGAGGGCCAGACTTAGAAAAGGTTGAGAAACACCTGTCTAGATTCCAGAGAAAATAAAATTCATTTTTGAGGACCTCATGTCTGTATTATTTTGTTAAAGTAGTCCTAGGAAACCAATGCAACTACAATCATATTAACACTAATCTTAATTTAGGCATTTTTACATCAAAATTCACAATTTTCAATTTATTCTGGCAGGTATCATGGTGAATATAATTATAATGTAAGTAGAATCTAGTATGAGGCTAACTATATGTCAACATTCATCAAAATTAATGATAAATATTATTAAGAGCAAAAAGATCAGAATGTACTTATAATTCTGTAGGTGTTTTGGATAGTATGAGTTATATAAGAAAAAAGTTCAGGCCAAGAGACAGTACTGTGGTTAGGTGCATGCTTGCCTACACCACTGCTCAGGAGTGTAGCCCCTTTAGGCAACCAATGAAGTGGCCCTGCTGGTTTATAGCATTTCAAAGCCTGAGTGACAATGTATACTCAGGCCCTAAATATTAACTGCTAGTTGGGTTGGTTGAGCATTATAGGTTGCAACTCCTGAAACACCGCATGTTAGAAACAAAATAAAATAAAACAAATAATGATGACAGGAATGTAATGAAAAAGGAACTCTCATTAACTTTTGATGGGTTCGTTGTCTGGTTCAACTCCTACGGAAAACAGTATAGAGGGTAAAGTTAAAATTGAGCTACCGTTCGATCCAGCAATTCCACTTCTAAATATCTATTTCCAAGGCAGAAAAACATTCATTCAAAAGGACATATGCAATTATTATTCATTGCAGTACTCAGTACAATATGTAGGATCTGGAATCAACTTAAATATCCAACAATGGATCATAAAGACATGATAAAGATTCACAATGGAATACCACATAGATGTAAAGAATGATCAAATCAAACCATTTGCTGTAACATAGATGGAAGTATAAGATATCATGTTAATAAAAACAGAAGAACAAACATAGGACATCATTTATATGTGGTATTTAGAGTAACTGGATGAGGAAATGCAATGGTTTAAAGGAGGACTGCCTAGATCATCCTTGGCTCCAGAGTATAAGGAGGATAAGGAAAGAAATAGAGAGAAGTAGAAAAGAGATAGATGAGAAGCAACAGGGACAAGGGTAAAGGGGATTCAGGCATATTGGTGGTGTTAAGGAATGATAGAGGTAAAATATCCAAGTGACAAAGTCAACAACACTGAAATCATGAGATCTGAACATTAATAACTAAACTTATAAAATGCCTATCAAGGTGGCAGGCTGGGGTTAGGGCCAGGTTTGTGCAGGGAGCAGGGGGATTGAACTGTAGAAGAGGGACTCTGGGAACACTGGTGGAGGAAGTTGGCACTGGTGGGGGTATCAGTAATGGAACATTGTATTGTGTGTCAAAAACTCAACTATGAATAAGTTTGTAAGTCATGGTGCTTTAAAATAAAATTTGGAAAAGAAAATACAGTAACTGAGTTGGGCATTGAAGGGTAAGAGCCAACCAAGCAGAGGGGAGTGAACATCAAGGTAGGGTGGGAGGAATAGAACATACAAAGCCAAGTATGCATCTGCTTGTATGATTTGTCTTCCCGTTGATCATCGATTTGCTCAAGCAGGTGCCAGTAACATCTCCATTCGTTGGGAATGAAGTCCATTATTGTTACTGTTTTTGGCATATTGAATACACCACGGGTAGAATGCCAGGCTCTGCCATGGCTCTGGGTTCATCCCAGGGGACCCAGTATCTATGTCAGACCATCAACCAACCAGGGCCCATGGGGCAGAGCCCTGGGTGTACAAATCAGATTTCAGAAAAGCTATAGGTGAATGGTATGTTCTCCCTTTTTATCACTGTTCTCTAAATTATTATCCCCCATAAAAAATGTTATGGGGAGTAAAATGATAAAATCTTCATTTTCATTCACCTTATTTTCTATAAAGGACAATTAAGATCAAAACCTAATTGTAGATGAAACTGTATTCTTTTTTTAATTTTTTTTAATTTTTTTTTTTTACAATTACAAAGATATACAATTAAAAAGTTCATATTTGGGTTTTGGTCATACAGTGTTCCAGCACCCATCCCGCCACCGGTGCCCATCTCCCACCACCAACGTCCCCAGTTCCCTCCCCTCCCCCAGCCCAGCTCCATGGCAGGTTCTTTATTTCTTTCCGTTTCTCTCTCTTTCTCTTTTCCTTCCCCTCCAGACTATGGATTACAGATAATACATTAAAAGGGTTGTCATGTGTATCTTTTGCCTCTATTTAATGCTCAGTTCTAGGTTGGCATTAGTACCCTCGGCAATTGTTAGCACACTGTTCCATTTTCTGTCTTACCTAACCTCTGACTCCCACATGTTTGTGATAATTTCCACCTTTGACAAGACCTCCTGATATATGTTTCACTTGACCTTGGATATTGGTATCATAATATGTACATATATATTTATGTTATGCAGATAAATGCAGTCATTCTGTGTCTGTCTCTCTCCTTCTGGCTAATTTCGCTCAACATAATCTGAAACTGTATTCTTTACATTCTTTTTATGAAGGTGACAAGCAGTCATAATTCAAATGCCAACATCTTTCCCAGCTCTAGGTTACTTATTTCTACTTGAAATATTTCTGTTAATTTGATCTAACAACTCCCAAGAAAATGCCTTTAATGGATGTTTATTTTAATAGCACTATTCTCCAGTATCCCTTCAAAACAAATTTTTTTACATCTCACAATTGTCCTATCCAGATAAATTTTTCATAAGCTCCTTCGGTAAGCATTACAAGTGTGTACAAAACTACACTCAGCACAAATTTTTCTGTTCTTTGCTAAAAATCCCTTTCATTGTGCCATTTTCATTTAGACATGTGGATGGTGTCTTCTTACATTTTGGGGTTAAATTTAATCTTTTCCTTTTGGGCCACACGCAGTGGTTCAGGGAATCATTCCTGAGAGCACAGACAATGGCAACCCTTGCTACTACATGAGGTGTGTAAGTATGTGTAGGGTGTTAGGTAAGGAAATGATCACACCTGAGCCTGCCAAAGCAGGCTCTTTACCAAGCAGTATTCTCTCCAGTCCCTAAATCCAAATTCTTAACAAATGTAGTTAACACCTGTCGCTTCCACATCTGACTGCTTGTTAGTCAAATCT
>JAJIBD010014511.1:0-33330 GCA_021461705.1 Cryptotis parvus | reverse complement strand
CGTCTCCCTTTGGGGAGAGCCTCTTCCTTTGTGCCTGTCCTCTGATCATTTGTGCTGGTACTGACCCTGGGCCAAGGCCTGACCATTCCCACTCATCAATGTCTGGCCTGGGGATGGGGTGAAGGGATGATGCTCAGTGGTACAGAGCCTGGGCTCCAGCAGAGATCCCTGGGCTTTGAGCCTGGCCCTCATGCTGATCTGGACTCTGACGGGTGTGGGTCAGAGAATATGGCTGCTTCTGCTGTCCCTCTGTCTCCCTGCCCTTCCCCACCTCATCCATCATCCACGTGGCCCCCTGCTTCCCAGGGAGGTCCTGATGAGCCCTGCATGGACCTGGTGGCCTGTTATACAGAGTGGGAAAGTTGAGCCCCAGGGCCATAAAAGGAAGCTTCAATGCAGGGCACAGAGCCGGGAGGATTGAGGTCGATGATCTCAAGGACTCTCTGTAGTCAACGCAGGCCTCTGGAAAAACTGCGGGGGCTGGATTAGACCAAGGGAAGCAAAGTTGACTCAGACAGGGTTCTTGGCCACCCCAAAGCCAGCATCGTCCTCCCTCTCCTCTCTGAAGGCATAACATGGAGTCTTGAGCGTGGCCTCAAGGGAACTCGCTGTTGAGGGAGTCCCAGGCCCCCAAGGATTCACGTGTTCCCTTGAATCTAGACTTAGGCTTCCCAAATCCCTGGACCCCTCTGCAAGGTGCCCGGGCCAGGATGTGAGACTGGCTCGCACCAACACAGCTCCTGAGGCTTGCGGGAGGTTGCACTGCTGGGATCTAACCGGGACAGGTTGCAGAGGCTACCCCATGGAGCCCATCTCCCCACCCCCAGCTCAGCCCGTGTGCTCACGCCTCACCCCCACCACCTCCTGTCCAGTCACTCTGGCGGCCTCCGGTTTCCTGGGATGGAAACCACCCTGCTGGTCTCCAAGCTGCCCTTCCCGCCTTTAATTCAATCAGGAATCACAAACCCTTTTAATTTAGGAAATAAAAGACCAGCTGCTGAGCCAGCCACACCTGATTGACGGAGCTGCCGGCATGGCGGGTTAGCCTGGGGAGGGGGCACAGACCCATGATCTCAGCCGGCTGCTCTAGGATGGAGACGCTCTGCTGAGGCCTTGGGAACAAAAGAACAATCAGCCGGCACTGAACCCCTACAGAAGGACCATGGCCACTTGGGGGTGGGGCGGGTGGTGGCTGCTGGCTGGCCCCGAGAAGCCGGGAATGCCACGCTCTCACCGCATCCTGGGGACTTGCGGTAGATACCAGGGACGAATTTCTGGCCCTTTCTCCCTCCCACATCCTATAGTATGAACCCAGAGCACCCCCACACCGTGACTTCTTTTTGTTTTAAGTTTTGAATCCCTAGTGAGACGAGTTAGTGAGATACAGTTACAACGATACAGTTACACAGTTGTTCATGATTGAGTTTCAGTTGTACAATGTCCCAGTGCCTGTCCCTTCACCAGCGTCCACTTCCCTCTAACAGTGACCTCAGTTTTCCGCCTGCCCCAGGCTGCCTCTATGGCAGACACTTTTCTTTTTTTCCTCTAGACACTGGTTCACAACACTGTTACTGAAAGGGTGTCTTGCACAGCACTTTACCGCCTTTCAGCTCCCAGTTCTTGTCCAGAGTGACCACTTCCCACTACCACTGTCATAGCGGTCACTTCTTTGACCTAACCTCCCTCCTGCCCCCATTGTCACAAGGACCAGACCTCCTGGTCTTCGTTCCTGTTGTCTTTACTTATTCCCCTACTGTGCTCCTTTATACCCTCATAAATAGTGCCCTCATTCTATCCTGTCCCTCTCCCTTCAGTCGCTCAGCACCATATCCTCATTCCACCCATGTGTCAGTAAATGGCATGACTTGATTTCTCCCCTAACTGCTGCTGCATTCCAGTGTGTGTGTGTGTGTGTGTGTGTGTGTGTGTGTGTGTGTGTGTGTGTGTGCATGTAGTTTCTTTATCCACTCACCTGTTCTTGGGCACTTCGGTTCTTTCCATATTTTGGCTATTGTGAATAGTGTTGCAACAAACACAGGAGTGCAGATACCTTTCTGCATTGTGTTTCTGAGCCATTAGGGTATGTTCTCAGAAGCAGAGTTGCTGGGGCCCACGGAAACTCAGTTCCTAGTTCTTTCTGATACAATTCCATATTGTTTTCTCTTAAACTGGAACAGTTGGCACCCCAACCAGCAGTGAAGGAGGGCCATGGATGTGGGGACAAAAGCATGGCTTCTCTTTTCCAAGCAGGTGGAAGAGGAGTGTGGGGAGCCTGCGCTAGTTTATCTGGGTGGCGACTCATTTGTTTATGAGCCTGATGCGTGGGGACAAGACTGAAGCAGACTCTGAACTCTACCCGGTGGTGCCTCTTGTCTGGGGGACATAGGGGTCTGACCTCCACTCAGAAATGAGTCTAAGTCTCCACTCAGAGACTTGGGGGGAGTCTCCAGAGTCCATGGGCCTTTGGGTCCTTCTCCATTCCTGGGACTTGACCAAGACAGGGTGACTCCAGGGCTGCTTGAAGCTTCTGCTGGTTTAGCAATAGAATTCCTGCTCATTGGGAATAATAGTCTGTAGTTTGCCATTTTAGCAGTGTCCCTGTCAACTCCAGGTAGCAATGTTATGGCATACACAGTGGAATATTATGCAGCCCTCAGAAAGACCAAAATCAGGCAATTTTCAGCAACATGGATGGAACCAGAGGACACCATGCTGAGTGAGGCTAGTTAGGACAGGGATAGATACCGAACGATCATTCTCACATATGGGACTTGAAGATGCACAGCAAGGTCGCAGCAAAGGTCTAAAGGCAACATAATGGTAGAACTGAGCCACACAACTGCGTGGGGAGGATGGAGGTTTGAGAGGGAGGGGTTTTAGGGTTCTTGGGAGAGAAAGGGTTACACTGGCAATGGGTGTGGTGTTGGAGTGTGTGCACAGAAAACCATTATTAGTAGCATTGTAAACCACAGAATCTCAATACAATTAAAGACAAAATTTTAAAAAATTCCAAGTCAGCTCCTTGAAGCTGTGTGGGCCTGGGGAAGTCAGGGCTCCTCTGAAGACAAGCTGGTGGCCCCTTAGCTGTGGGAATGGTCTGCATGCTGCGTCCTGCACTCAGAGACATTCTTAGCTGAGGGAATGGTCTGGGTGCTGCGTCCTGCACCCAGAGATGACATGTGGAGGTGCTGAGAATATACCACCTCCTTTCCCTGAGCTCTGCCTGTGTCGGCGCTGCCTGTCCAAGAGTGAAGACTGACTTCTAGGTCACACAAAGGGCTGGACTCAAAATGACCACTGTCCCGCCACTTTGCAGGAGCGACTTGGGGCTGATCTTCCAGATCCTGTTTGTGGCTGTCTCATGCTTCCCAAGTGACTGCCCCACCTTCTTCTCGAGTTCCTCCTGCTGTGGTAGCTCCACCTCAGGACAAGCCTGGCTGACACCTTGCCCTCTGCTGTGCCTTGCAAGGCCTGAACCAGAAAAGATGCCAGGAAGGCCCGGTTCCTCCCCTGATCTACCCTCCTGGCCCAACTTTGGACAAAAATACATATAAACCCACCCTACTGCCAGAGAAATGGCTGAGACTTAGGATTGACTTTGAGAGAAAACTGAATTATTCTAGGAAGGCCCAGACAGGTTTGGGCCCAGATCTCTGTAGACTTAGCAGGATGGGGCTGACTTTGGCCCTGCCAAAGGCCCAGCACTCCACCCAGCACATCCAGTTCCTACCACTGTCACAGAATTGGCTGAGCTTCATGGCTGATCTCAGAGAGTTGCCAGAGAGATGTCTGCGGCTGTTGGTCCCAGCTCCAGAGCTCTTAAAGCATGCAGCCATATATGCAGCCACGCGAACACCTCTAAACTTCACTGCACTGACAGTCCCATAGAAACAAGAAAATCAGATGGGAACATGTAGTAGAAACCCATTGAGTTCAGTGAGTGAAAACAGTAACACAGAAGGCCCAACTCACACCTAACAGTGCAGTAAATCCTCAGGCCATGACTTTAGCAACATCATTATGAGATAAATGTAGCAAGCTATATCACTGTATCACTGTCTTCCTCATCGATTTGCTCGAGCGGGCCCCAGTAACACTCCATATGTCCTGTCTCATGCTAGTAGAGCCCAAGGGCATCTGCTTGCTCCAGGAACATAAAGAGCTTCAATCCATTCCGGAATGAGGTCTATAATTGTTACTGGTATTTGGCATATCAAATACAACACGGGTAGCTTGCCAGGCTCTGCCGTGCAGGTAGCATACTCTTGTAGCAAGCTATATAATGTAAAATTTATTTGTGTCTGCTAAAGGAGCAGACTGGGAGGGGGTGAGTAGAAAACTGGAGACATTGGCGAAGGGAGGGGCACATTCGTGGTAGAACTGGTCTTGGAATAGTGACTATTAAAACAACTGTATTGTGAACAACTTAAAGTTTCAAATGAAACACACACACACACACACACACACGGGGCTGGGAGATAGCCTGAGACTAAGGCACCCATCCTTCAAAGTTAAGGCCAAGAGTTCAATCCCTAGTCCTGCCTAATTTTGTGTGTGTGTGTGTGTGTGTGTGTGTGTGATCCTGCTGGTTCTTTTCTTTGAGCCTGGCAGCATTGTGCCATGCACACCACCACAATAAAAGACCAGGCCCCACAGTCAGTCCTGCAGCTAGAAGGATGCTTGAGGAAAGCAGACAGCAGGAAAATCTCCAGAGACCGGATATGTGGGCATCGTGACAGAGCCAGTAACTTCCCAGAGAGCGAGCAGTGTAGCCAGAATGTGTGAACGCCATGAACAAGGGTGTGTGCGACTCCCCCCTCCCTCTCAGGCCACTTCCCCCATCATCACATCATCCACCAAGGGAAGGGAGGGGAAAAATGTATGAGAACATCATTCTTTGGTTTCTCAATAAGCACAGCTCCTCCATAAAGCGGGTTTGGAGCCAAAGGTAATAGTCACAGGGGCCACCCACCAAGCCACAGGCTGCCTTGTGCTGGAGTTGGGCTGAGCTTCAGACGCTGTTTCAGCTGGGAATCCGGCCACAGTGTGGTGGTATGCCATAGGGATGGCCTGGCATGGAGAGGTTGGGGGCAGGGATGGAGCCTTGGATGCAAGCAGCTTCCACCTGCCTAGCTGGGCAGCGGCTGTCGGGAGTAATGAGCGAGTGAACCCTACACAGGCTGGGATGGACAGATTGTTGCTGTCGCTTCTGTTTGCAGGCTCAGTGGTCTTGGTTGTTGGCCAAGCATGAAGGTGGTTATTATAAGGACCCTGCTTTCTGCCCTCTTCTGTTGCATGGAGAGAACCTAAGAAGGGCCAGGGACTTAGACTCTCAGCCTGATCCCAGGCCCAGCCTCCTCTTAGGACTTAAAAGCAGATTCTTCCTCCTACATGACCGTGAGAGATGTTCACTCATCTTGGATACAGGAAGGACAGAAGTCAACAAACTGGCCCCAAATATAGTTAATGCCTAGATTTGTTGAAAATAGGGTAGTTGCGGTGGGTGGGGCACAGGGGGGGCGTCTTTTTGGTCATGGGATGACCCTGGAATTTTGGTGGTGGGAGTAGTAAATCCTACCTACATCTAAAAGTGTGAGGTTAGAATGAAAGGAAGAAGTGCTCGAAGCTAGATCATTCATTCACTTATTCATTCATTCATTCATTCGTTCGTTCGTGCGTTCATTCATTTCTTTGGCACTTTATCAGATGCCCGTTAGGGTCTAGATCCTGAGTGATTAGTATTGGGTGATCCAGTCCTAACCCCTTCCTGACACTTAACGATCTGTGGGTGAGAAACATTGAAAGACTCACAAAGATGGGACCAGAGAAATTGTACCAAGATGAAGGTGCTTGCCTAGCATGCAGCTGTGGCATGACTCTAGTTTGAATCCTTGGAATGGCCTAGGGTCCCCTGAACACCACCAGGTTTGACCCTTGAGTAGAGACCCAGAAGTGGTCCCTGAGCAATGCAGGATGTCCCAAACAATAAAAATTAAAAAAACAAATGTGATAGATTCTGGGTTAAGCGTTGTTGAGGTAGGTTTTCCTGGAGACACCATGGAGAAGACAGATGGGGAGTTTTCTCTAGGAAGTGGACATGGGCGTTGGAAGAGCAGCTGAGGCCAGGGAATAGCATGTGCAAAGGTCCTGGGGCAGGAACAAACAGGGCAGAAACTCATAGGGAGACAGGGGGGAAAGGGCTAGACCCTAAGGAGCTAGACCCTATAACTATCCTTATTGCTAAGTAGCTAACTACTCCCATTGCTTTCTTCCAAAGAGGAGGACCTTGGGTAGGCTTGTCTCCAGAAGGGAGGAAGGGAATTGCTCTACTCCTGTCAGTGCTAGGACTGTTTTGTTGGTTTAACTCCAAGGGGTTTCTCCATTTACTGGTAATGGTTAGCCAGCAGCTCGCTAGAGGGAAAGTGTTGGTCACTCTCAGTAGCATTTTCTATGATCTGTGGTGTAAGTATTCCCACAGTGGGTTAATTTCAGTTCATCAAGCTGGTAGCAGTAGACAAGTATCCAGAGAAGGGCTTGCAATCACCCAGGCCACAGTGAGTGGCCGCTTGCATGGAAAGGCAGCCATGCTAATGAAACGCTGTTGGTAGGGGTAACTCTGCCAGCCATTCAAGATTGGGGTGAAGGCCCAATGGGGAGAAGGTTGCAGAGGAAGGAAGGTGGGTAAGGGGTTAACTCAAAACTACCCCTATTGCACATCTTCCCAAGGACCTTAAGATGTTGATGCTTTTATGATCCTCACTACCTAGATGAAGAAATGGAGGCACAGAGAGGTCAAGTAATTTGTCCAAGATCCCACAGCAATAAAAGATAGAACTAAGAGCCCCAGTGGGGCCTCTTCTGGGGTGGGGTCTGTGTCCTCCTGGTTCTCTGCCCTGCCCCACCTGAATATCGGGGGAGCTGGGAGGAGACGGTGAACGGAAGATGGGCCAGCTGGAGGGAAGAAGAAGAGGAGGAAGTTGGGGGTCCTGAAATTCTCTGGCTGGGACTCTAATTTGGTGGGAGTGGCCATTAGCAGTGGGCATTTACATTTGGGTGAAAGTAATTTCCTTTTTTTTTTATGGAGGTGTGTGTTTGCATGGGCATACCTGGTGGAGCCCCAGGGCTACTCCTGGCTCTGTGCTCAGGAGTGAGCATTTGTGGTGCTGGGATTCCAACTTGAGTTGGCCACATCCTTCATCTCTCTGGTCTCTGGCCCAGTAATATTTCAGGGCGATGGTGAGCAGACTTGCTGGAGGACCCTGGAGGCTCAGTGCGCCAAGGCAAGCAGAGATGAGGCACAGACACCCCCTTCTACTCCCTCCCTCCCTCCCTCTCTCTTTCTCTCTCTCTCTCTCTTTCTTTCTTTCTTTCTTTCTTTCTTTCTTTCTTTCTTTCTTTCTTTCTTTCTTTCTTTCTTTCTTTCTTTCTTTCTTTCTTTCTTTCTTTCTTTCTTTCTTTCTTTCTTTCTTTCTTTCTTTCTTTCTTTCTTTCTTTCTTCCTTCTTCCTTCTTCCTTCCTTCCTTCCTCCTTCCTTCCTTCCTTCCTTTCTTCTTTCTTTCTTTCTTTCTTTCTTTCTTTCTTTCTTTCTCTCTCTCTCTTTCTTTCTCTTTCTTTCTTTCTCTCTCTCTTTCTTTCTTTCTCTCTTTCTCTCTCTTTTCTTCCTTCCTTCCTTCCTTCCTTCCTTCCTTTCTCCTTCCTTCTCTATCTTTCCCTCCCTTGTTTCCTCATAGAGAAAGAGAGAGGAAGGAAGGAAAGAAGGAAGGAAGGAAGGAAGAAAAAGAAAGAAACAAATTTTCTCTGTCTCCAATAATCTTACTCTGAAGCCTATGGATCTTTTAGTTTCTCCTCTACTAGCAATCTGTTTGGATGTATAGGTCAATGTTTTTTATCAAATTTTGGGAAAATTTAGTGTTTTTTTAAAGAAATTTTCTTTGTCTCTTCCCTCCTCCTAGAACTTCCACTAAGTTTGCACAATCTATGTCATAAAAAGTTTCATCAATGACAGGCCACACAGATGAGAGTGGTCCCCAAATTCCTATTGCCTGGTGTTGTCATGGCAAAATTCGTTTTACTATTTCCTGCCAGTATAGCCTCCGCCATGTTGTTTTACCATTTGATAATAGTGTTTTCCTTTGTGCTTGGATTAATTCTGTGTTTGTTCAACACCATGTTCAAAATTGTTGGCTTTGCCTCCATGCACCGGGCCTTGAGTTTAATTCCTGGCACTGCACAGGCTCCCTAGAATGGGGTCTCCAGCATGTTGGGGAGATACCCCAAAATTGTCTGCTGATATTGCATTCACACATAGAGATATTTCCTAGCCATACTTTTCTCAGAAGAGACACCGCCATGAAGTAGCATGTGACTGCATTTGTTCGATGATGCTTCCCAGGTCTCTGAAACTGTTGATGGTCTTATTCTTTTCCTTTCTATTCTTTCAAATTATCATCATGCTGCTGAGTGTTTATTACTACAACTCAAATGTGCTTTTGAACTCCTACAATGAAATTTTTTTTTCCATTTAATTTTTTTAAAGTATTTTATTATACCACCGTGAGATATACAAATCACAAAGATACACAATTAAAAAGTTCATACCTGGGTTTTGGTCATACAGTGTTCCAGCACTCATCCCTCCACCAGTGCCAATCTCCCACCACCAACTACCCGGTTCCCTCCCCCTCCCCCAGTCCGCCTCCTTGGCAGGTTCCCCATTCCCCATTTCCTTTCTCTCTCTCTCTCTCTCTCTCTCTCTCTCTCTCTCTCTCTCTCTCTCTCTTTCTCCTTCCTTCCCCTCCAGACTATGGACTACAGAACATACATCAAAGGGTTGTCATGTGTATCCTTTTGCCTGTATTTAATGCTCAGTTCTAGGTTGGCACTAGTACCCTCGACAATTGTCAGCACACTGTTCCATTCTCTGCCCTACCCAGCCTCTGACTCCCACACGTTTGCAGTAATTTCCACCCTTGACAAGACCTCCTGATACAAGGTCATGTTTCACTTGACCTTGGATATTGGCATCACAATATGCACATATATATATCTATGCCATGCAAATAAATGCAGTCATTCTGTATCTGTCTGTCTCCTAATTTCACTCAACATAATCTTCTCCATGTCCATCCATTTATAGGCAAATTTTATAACTTCATTTTTCCTAACAGCTGCATAGTATTCCATTGTGTAGATGTACCAAAGCTTCTTTATCCAGTCATCGATTCTCGGGCACTCTGGTTGTTTCCAGATTCTGGCTATTGTGAATAATGCTGCTATGAACATAAAAGTAGGGATGGTGTTTCTGCTGTGTATTTTTGGCTCCCCAGGAGTGGTATGGCTGGGTCAAATGGGAGTTCAATTTCTAGTCTTTGGAGGAATGTCCATATTGTTTTTCAGAAAGGCTGCACCAGCCGGCATTCCCACCAACAATGGATGAGTGTCCCCTTTTTCCCCACACCCATGCCAGCTCTTGTTGTTCTTGCTCTTTTGAATATGTGCCAGTCTCTGTGGTGTAAAATGATATCTCAACCTACAATAAAATTTTAATTGCAGATTTTTTTTTACTTTTTAACCCCAGAACTTCTATGTGTTTGTCTATATGTATGTATGTATGTGTGTGTGTGCGTGCTTGCGGGTGTGTGTGTGTGGCTGTACACGTGTGTGCCCAGCACTGCTTAAGGGCTATTCCAGGTGAGGTTCTCAGGAGCCACTCCTGAAGCTCTGCTATTGCTTCTGGTGGTGCTTGGGAGATCAAGAGGTACCTGGTATTGAGCTCAGAGTTCCTGCAGCCAGATTATTGCTCCAGCCCTTGAAGCCATCTCCCCAGACCCATTTAGTTATTTAAAATAATCTTTTTCTGAAGCTGACCCAGGTTCCATTTCCTGCATTTCATACGGTACCCTGAGCATAACCAGGAGTAATTGAGTGCAGAGCCAGGAGCAAGCCCTGGGCACCTCTGGGTGTGGCCCCAAAATAAACAAGAAAAAAAATAATCTTTTTCTTTTGAATTGTCTTTCCTTCTTTCCTCCCTTTCTTCCTCCCTCCTTCCCTTCCTCCCTCCATCCATCTTTTTTTATTTAAAATTTTTTATTATACCATTGTGAGATATACAATTACAAAGATGTTCATATATGGGTTTCAGTCATACAGTGTTCCAGCACCCATCCCTCTACCAGTTTCCATTTCTTACCACCAATGTCCCTGATTTCCCCCCCATTCCCCAGCCTGTGTCTATGGCAGGCACTTTTCTCTTCTCTCTCTCTCTCTCTCTCTCTCTCTTCTCTTACAAACTGTGGCTTGCAATACATACATTTAGAGATTATCATGCATATCCTTTTGCCTACTTTTAATGCTCAGTTCTAGGCTGGTATTATCATTTATAATACCATGCTCTTTTAATTACTACTGCTTTGTAGTACAGTTTGAAGTTGATCCCTCCTCCTTCTGTCCGTCCCTCCTCCCTCCCTCCCTCCTTCCCACCCTCCCTCCCTCTCCTCCTTCCCTCCCTCCCTCCCCTCCCCTCCTTCCCACCCTCCCTCCCTCCTTCCCTCCTTCCCTCCCTCCTTATTTTTTTTCCTTCCTTCCTTCCTTCCTTCCTTCCTTCCTTCCTTCCTTCCTTCCTTCCTTCCTTCCTTCCTTCCTTCCTTCCTTCCTTCCTTCCTTCCTTCCTTCCTTCCTTCCTTCCTTCCTTCCTTCCTTCCTTCCTTCTCATATCCAGCAGTACTTAAAGGCTATTGCCCAGATAAGGGGGGTGATGTTGGGCCAGGAATCAAATCTGTACTTGCTACATGCAAAGCATGAGTCACAGCCTATTAAGCTATCTTTCTAGTCCTGTTTCTTTGCACATGGTTTTCTTAAGCTCTTTGAACACACTTGTAATATCATTTTGCCCACTATGCTAAGTGCAGCATATTAACCACCTCAGAGAGTTTCTATTCTCTGCATTTTTATTCACTCTGAATGGATTATGCTTTCTGCTTCCTTTGCATTTCTTCTAAGTTTTTGTTTTAAACTGAGCATTTTAGATTACATATTACACAAACTCTGAATTATGTTTATCTCCACCTCCACTTCCAGATCAACTGCCGCTAAGATTTTTATTTGTCATTTGCTTGTTAGTTTCACTGTGTGAGTGGAGTGAATGAGTGTGTGTAGGTGTGTCTGTCTGTCTCCCTGTCTGTGTGGTGGGATGGGTATACCCAGAAGTGCTCAAGAGCTATTCTTGGTGCTGATGTCTCTTTAATCCTTGTTTTTATTTTTAAGCCTGGCTTCCTAGAAATTGCTAGGGTCAGCATAGCTTATGGTCTTGCCAATGGTTGGTCAACAATTATGCATACAAAACTTGATCTAATAAGGCATCCACTCTCTGCCAGTGTATATGTGTGTGGATTGTAGAACACATTCAAGATTCAGGCAACATACAATGATGCCCCAACATTTACTCTCTGACTGTTTAGCTAGTCATGAATAGATAGCCAAGGGCCCCCTTATCTTCTCTTAATGTACATAAAGGCTTTCACTTTTTTGGATCACAATGCCTTTTATAAGAAAGCCCTTTATGACTTTCTTACTTTAAGTTATTCCTTTTAAATTTCACTTTGTTCTACTGAATTATAACTAGCTCCAATTAGAATTATGCCAATGAAATTAGTCTCAGAGGAACCAGAAGTATAATTCTTTACATATAAATCTCAGAATTACTTTATTTATTTTTTGTTTTTAAATTTTATTATACCACTGTGAGATATACAATTTCAAAGCTTTTCATGATAGGGTCTCAGCCACACAGTGTCAGAACTACTTTAAAACAAAACCTATTCAGTAGAAAGAAGAGAAATTGGAAAAGAAAACAAAAAGAAAATATTAAGTGCAAGAGAAGACAATGGGAAGTGCAAAATAATCAAGAAAAAGGCATGATAGTAAATTGGTAAGGAAGAATAAAATGGCAATGAAATGCAAGATTTCAATAACTTCTCTAAATATTAATGGTCTAAAATTACCAACTAAGTGGCCATAGAATGGCTAAATGGAATTTTTTGTTTATTTTTTGGCCACTCCTGGTGATACTGGTGATACTCAGGGGTTACTCCTGGCAGTGCTCAGGGAACCATATGGGTGCCCTGGATGGAACCCTAGTTCACTGTGTGCAAAACAAGTGCTCTCCCCACTGTGCTATCACTTGTCCTGAATGGAATTATTTAGATCCAGTTTTATGCATAGTCTACATGGAACTCAACTTCCAAAATAATACAAGCTCAAAGCAAAAGGTTGGAAGTCAATTTTGCAAATTAATGGTAACCTAAAGAAGTCAAGAATAGCTAAATTCATATGGATAAGATAAAATTTTGAGTTATAAAAGATAATAATAAAAAAAGATAATAAAAGCCCCAGAATGATAGTACAGTGGTTAGGGCATTTGCCTTGCACGTGACCAACCCGGTGTTTGATCCCCAGTATTCCATATGGTCTCTCTAGCACCACCAGGGGTAACCCCTGAGCATTGCCGGTGTGGCCCAAAGAGCAAAATAAATAAATAAGTAAATGAATAGATGAACAAATAAATAAATAAATAAATAAAAAAAAAAAAAAAAAATGTAATAAGAGATAAGGATGGAAAGTATATATTGAGATCGTTATACAACAAAAATGTTACTTTTAACGTTCTGGCTGAGTCCAACATAGCTTCCAAGGGTTCACTCACTTGTGCAGGGAGGGCCACGCAGGCGGATTTGGAGCAGGGATTTGGGATCCTCTTCCCATTCCACCACCTCCATGTCAGAAGGCGTGGCTGCGGACTCCCAACCACCACAGCCAGCAGATCTGGAAGAGAGACACTTCAGACCCACAGCTGCGCCCGCACGTGGCTTCTCTGTGGCTGCGTGCTAGACTTAGATAACACTGGAAGTTAGGACCAGGTTCTTCCCAGGATCTTTCATATTTATACACTGTATACAGTTCTAGGCAGATTCTAGACATGGCCCATCATCCCAGTAAACCTAGCAAGAAGCCAGGGGAACCCCACACTATGAGGTCAGTCATTCTCAACACCGGACTCCACAGTTCCTCAGAGCTCCACCTAAGAGAAAAGCAGATCTCTCCCTGTTGAGGTTCATCGGTAAAGCTCGAGATGAGAGCCTACTACTGAGAGTGTATCACCTAAACGGCAGAGCCTGGAAAGCAACGTGTGTTGTATTTGATATGCCAAAACCCAGTAACAATTATAGACCTCATTCCCATTACCTGAAGAAATGGTTTGAGGCTCTTTGTGTTCTTGGAGTGAATAGATGCACTTGGGCTACATTTGCTTGTGACAGGACGTATGGAGATGTTACTGGTGCCCACTTGAGCACATTGATGAACAACAGGAAGACAAGTGATACAAGATAAAGAGTGACTTGGCAATAGTATAATGATAGTAAGAAATTTTAATACCCCATTTAAGATAATGGGCAGATTGACTAAGTAGGAAATAAATAAGAAAACAATAGCCTTAAATGATGAAATAGACCAGATGGCCTTAATAGACTTTTATAGAACATTCCACATCAAAACAGCTGAATTTTCTTTTTTTAAAGCATGCATGAAACATTTGATCACTTACTGGGATATAAAACAATTATCAATAAACTTAAAAATACTGAAATAATGGCAAGTAACTTTCTGATCACAATGCCATAAAATGAAGAAATTCACCACTAAAAGGAAACAAAACAAAACAAAGAAAACTCAAACACGTGGAAACTAAACAGCATGCTTCTCAACTAGTGTGCCAATGTGGAAATAAAAAAGAAATTTACAATACCTGGAGACAAATGAAAATGAAACCAACCCCAGACTACAACTTATCACAATATATGAGACACAGAAAAGTGGCATTGAAGAAAGTTACTGGAGACACAGGCTCCAGTAACTTAAGTTAAAGTTTAATTGCGAATATTTTAGTCTCTTTATATAAGAGACTAAAATATTCGCAATTAAACAATTTAACTTTATTCCTAAGGCATCTGGAAAAGAATAACAAAGCTAAAAAGTTAATAAAAAAGAAAAAGGGAAATAATAAAAATCAAAGTAGAAAAAATGGAACAGAATCCATAACAGACCAATTAAGCAAAGAACTATTTTTGTTTGTAAAAAAAAAAAAACAAAATTGATAGACCATTAGTTCTACTTACAAAGAAATGAGAGGAGACTATTAAACAGAATTGAAAATGAAAGAAGATACAGCAGATACCAAAGAAACCCAAAGATAAGATAGTCCTGTGAACCATATGCTAATAAGTTCAATGACCTAAAAGAAATGTACAAAATTTTAGAAAATTCCATGTACCAATAAAAATAATGCCTAAATAAACTATTATAGCCTGAAACAGTGATTAAAAAATTACCATCAAAACTCAAAGATCTTAAATCTATTTATTCTCAAATGCTTTCCAAAATTGACAAAGGAGGAACACTTTCAAGTAAACGTTATGAGGCCAACATTATCCTGAATTCTAAACCAAGCAAGGACATTGCACACAAAGATAGACCATTATTTCTAGTGAACACAGAGGCAAAAATTCTCAACAAAATACTAGCAAATTGAATTCAACCATACTTTAAACAGTCCATACACCATGATCTAGTGGCTTGATTTCAGGGATGCAAGGATGGTTCAACCCATGCAAATAAATTAATGTAATACACCATAGTAATAGAAGAAAATAAAAACATCACATGAGCGTAATAAATGCTGAGAAAGCATTTGACCAATATTCTCACCTATTTAGCATAAAAGTTTTTTTTGTTTGTTTTGCTTGTTTTGTTTTTGGATCACACCCTACAATGCTCAGGGGTTACTCCCTAGTTCTACATTCAGGAATTACTCCTGGCAGTGTTCAGGGGACTATATAGGATGCTGGGAATTGAATCTGGGTCTGTCACATGCAAGGCAAAGGGCTCAGAGGCCCTCCCCTGAGCCCTGTTCCATCCTTGGGGTAGCTACAGAGAGCAGCGGGTGCCCACTGTACTATCTCTCTGACCCTTAAAATGTGCATTTTAAATGTGCACATTTTTTTTCTTTTATCGAGGCACCATGATTTACAAAGAGGATAAAATTTTTTTTTTTTGTTTGTTTGTTTTGGGCCCACACCCAGTAAGGCTCAGGGGGTTACTCCTGGCTCTGTACTCAGAAATCACACTTAGTGGAGCTCAGGGAGCTATATGGAAAGTCAGGGAGTGAACACAGGCCAGCTGCATTTGAGGCATACAAGTGCCCTACCTGCTGTACTGTCTTAACGACCCCCCAGGGGATAAAAATTCTTAATAAAACAGGGATAGCTGGAACATATCACAACATAATTAAAGATAACACACAATATATCCACAGCTAATACTGTGCTCAAATGAAAAAACTTTTCTTTAAAATCAGGGGTAAGACAAGGTTTTCCACCCCGCCAAAATACACGTAGCATTCAGAAGACATTCTCCCACTGTGTGCACAATCCTTTCATACTTCCCGAAAGATGAGGGAGACAAGCCTGCCAAATACTGGGGTCTCCTGCTGGATATCTGAGGGGTCTGTCCGGGGCCAGTGAGGTCCCAGGAACTCGTGACAAGCATTTTGCAGCCTCAGGAGGCTTCTCTAACGGCACCTGAAGAGCAGATGGTGGTCATTCAAAGCGGGTGAATTTTCATTTCAGGGCCAGCCAGCCCTGTCCATCGTGCTTGGGCCTCTGCCCCCAGATGGAGGCATAGACTAGCTGCTGGGTCAGCAGGCCCAGCCTGGATAGCCAGGTGCCCTGTCCGCTGGCTTCCAGGCACCGGAAGTCTGCCAGGCACTCAGGAGGAAGATCTCCCAGAGCCAAGAGAACGATCAATTCCCTCTGGGCAGAGCTGCCAGCAAGATGGGGGGGTGGGGGTGGTGTTCACCCAGGAAGCCACTGTCTCCTACCTTAGAAGAAAGGCCGGAGCAGGCCAGGGTGCCTGGCCTCTGCAAGGCCCTGGGCTGGCTCAAAGAGGGGAGTTAGCAGGCAGCCCCCTCCCCTGAGCCCTGCCCCGTCCTTGGGGTGGCTACAGAGAGCAGCGGGTGCCCATGAGCTGAAGGTCAGCGTGCACAGCAGACACTGTGGCCGGGAGGGATGGAGGGCAGAGGGGAGAGCTGGGCTGACTGTCACGTACGCTGATGTCACCGGCCTCCCCCTCCTCCCCAAGGTATCGCTTTCCTCATTGCTGAGCCCGCAGCTGGGTGCAGGGGGCAGTCACGTCCCATCCTTGGCAGGGCTCTTGGGCAGCTCACAGTGTGGCCGCTGGGGCTGCTGAGGTCAGGGGTGGCACTTGCCAGCACTGTGAGTAGTGTCAGCTCAGTTTCCAGCATTGGAGCAGGGGCACCCAGGGAATGGCCAGAGTGGCAGGGACAGGTGTCTGGGGGCTGGGAGTGGCCCGGCATCTGAGAAGGTGTCCCAGGATGCCTGGAGGGGAGGTGGTTAAGCTGGACTTATCTCTCAGGTGACCCAGAGAGCTTCCAGTCTGAGGAGGGAAGCCTGCCAGTCTGAGGGGGGAGGCCAGCCAGTCTGAGGGGGAGGCCTGCCAATCTTAGGTGTAGAGGAGGCCTGCTAATCTTAGGTAGTGGTGGGGAGGCCTGACAATCTGAGGGGAAGGCCTGTCAATCCAAAGGGGGAGGCCTTCCAATCTGAGGGGGGGAGGCCCACCAGTCTGAGCGGGGAGGCACTCCCTGACTGTCAATCTGAGGGAGACAGCCTTGGGGAATTTCTCAGCTGATGGAGCAGGTGGTCTGCCTGGTGGAAATGGTAGAGCTCTGGCCACTGTGCTTGGGCTGAGTGTGGGGGTGGACCCCAGCCCCCACTCCTGGATAGTTTTTTTTTTCTTTTTAGTGGAAAAGAAAAGTCCCAGATCCCCAGAATAGCTCCTTCCGGAGGATCCCGCTGCTGGCGCTGGTAGGACCCTGCATGTGGCCCACGTGTGACTGCCCACAGGCAGAGGGTCGGGCCTGCTTGAGTGTGGACAGACAGCGGCGTCCTGGTGTCTGTGCACGTCCTCAGGGCTGGGCCCAGCAGAGGGAGCTGGCAGCCAGCAGGAGCTGCACTGGGCTGTCCCTGACCCCTGAGGTGGCCTTGAGCAGCTCCTGCCTGGAGTCCTGATTCCATTCCCCTGTGGGTGGAGCTGCAGTGCCAGGAGGGTGGCAGAACTGGGGGCCTCCTCAGCACCTCTGGCCCCCAGAGACCCCCTCTGCACACACTCTTCCTGCTTGGCAAGGTCTGCAAGGCCTTCCTGCTGTGCCCAGATGGTGTCATGTGGCTGAGCGGAGTCCTGTGCTGGGCTTTGGAGAAGTGAGGTGTCTCTGCATCTCAGTTTCCTGCTCTGCGAAATGGGTTTCTGTGAAGGCCAAGTGCAGAGGGCATGCTTAGTGTCCAGCTGGGGCAACTGCCTTCTTTCCAATCCAGTTCTCCTTGTTTCTCTCTCTCTCTTACTCTCTCTCACTCTCTCTCTCACTCTCTCTCACTCTCTCACTCTCTCTCACTCTCTCTCACTCTCTCTCTCACTCTCTCTCTCAGCCGCAAGTGAAGCCAGCCCAGAGTGAGGATGGTTAGATTTGGGTTGGGTTTGGGAGGTATTTCCTCTGGGCCCCTAACACCGGCACTCAGAACTGTGGACAGAATGATGTGACACTGTGGTGGGGCTGGTGACGGGTGTGGGGCACAGAGCATGGCCCCACCAGGTCCTCAGGCCCTCCCTCCCTCCCTCCCCCCCTCCCTCCTCCCTCCCTCCTCCCTCCCTCCCTCCTCCCTCCTTCCTTCTTCCCTCCCTCCTCCCCCCCTCCCTCCTCCCTCCGTCCCTTCCTCCCTCCCTCCCTCCCTCCCTCCCTCCCTCCCTTCCCTCCCTCCCTCTCCCTCCCTCCCTCCCTCCCTCCCTCCCTCCCTCCCTCCCTCCCTCCCTCCTCCCTTCCTTCCTTCCTTCCTTCCTTCCTTCCTTCCTTCCTTCCTTCCTTCCTTCCTTCCTTCCTTCCTTCCTTCCTTCCTTTTAGTTTTTGGGCTACACCATCTATGCTCAAGGGTTACTCCTGGCTCTGCACTCAGGAATTACTCCTGACGGAGCTCAGGGGACCATATGGGATGCCAGGGATTGTACCCAGGTCAGCCCTGTGCAGGAAAGCACCCTCTCAGCTCTTCTATTGCTCCAGCCCCTGGTTCTTTACTCAGCCCCCTCTTAGCAGCCCTTCCACCCACGTGACCCTGGCAGGTGGTCAGTCCCTGCTAGGAATCACAGGCCCCCTTGCCATCCCATCAGTGCTAGAGGGTTCTTTGTAATTTCTGTGACTTCAATATATATAGGGCACATCTGTCTTGTTGGTCTCATGAATTGGGTGATTGCATTGTTTCAGGTACCACTCTAGGCACGAGAAACCAACAGTTAGCAAAGCCAACAAGGGATCCTGATTAAGAGTGAAATTCTGCCTGGGTGAAATATTAAAATAAGGACACCAAGGGCTGGAGAGCTAGTGCAAGGGGTAAGGTGCTTGCCTCACATGGGCTATCCCAGCGTGCATCTCGGGCACTGTATGTGGTTCCTGGCACACCATGAGTGACTCCTGAGCATAAGCTGGAGAAAGCACTGAGCATCATTGGGTGTGACCTAACGTCCCCTCTCCCATAATACCTGATATTGATAAGGATTCTGGAGGAAAACCAAGCAGGGGTCAGGAATAGGTGTGTGAGCTGAAGGGGGTGCTGGCTAGACTGAGAAGGTTATATTTGATTTAAGATCTGGAAGCAGAACCTTACTTCCGTGGGAGGCAAGCTGTGAGTGAAAACAAGGTGTGCAAAGGCCCTGGGGTTGTGGTCAAGCCTGTCTGAGTAAGAGGTGCAATGAGGAGGGAGAAGAGGTTGGCGGGGGGGAGGGTGGATCCTTTAGGGGCTGGGAGGCTCATGTCAAGACTTGGGCTGCAGAACAAGACGGGTGGAGAAGGGCCAGGGTATGCTTCTTTTCCATGACGACAGAGAGCCATGGGACAGAGGGGGAAAGGCTGCTGTAATCCAAGCCATCCTTAGAGTTTCGCAGGGGCCCACTGGAAACCCTTCCTGACAGAGAGGGGAGCTCAGTGGGGGCTCAGGGAGGCTCTGCCCCTTAGTGGGCTGGTACCCAATAATCTAGGGCCATGTCAGAGAGAGGGGTGGTGATGGCTGGAGGGCAGAGAGCAGCGCCCGGCAGAGTGCCAGCTTCCCCCGCACCTAGTGCCCAGATTCAACAAGGTGCTCCCCGTGGGCAGCTGAATGAACGCGACAAGGAGAGAGGGGTGAGGGGATGGAAGACACAGCCCTGTTTCTGATGTTGTCGTGGTGGCTGACACCTGGCTGAGCATTCCCCACACTGTGGGCGCTGAGCCCAAGAGGCCTCTAAGAGGACGCTACTGAGAAGCCTCGCCTTCTCCCCTCTCTGCTAGGGTAGCTCTTGCTGGGCACCCACCTGACTTCCCACTGGTGGTCATGTCCACTCCCCTGGCCACAGTCCACACCCTTGCACTGATTCCTACCTCTTGAGACCTGGTGTTCCATCTGTGGCCCTTCTCTTGCCTCTCTGCACCATGTTGGAAGCTTCTGCTGCATAGCTGGCTAGACCTGTGGGCACAGACTCAGGCAGTGGCAGGGTGGCCTAGAGCTGAGTGATAATAGTAACTGGCATTGCTTGGGCACTGCCACAGTGTTGGTCCTGGGCAGACAGACCACAGGCCTGGACTCACTTAGGCTGCGGCGGATGGTACGGAGCTCAAGGGACTTATGCTAATGTCGGTTTTTTTTGTGGATCTGTGTGTATGTGCCTGTCTCTGTATATGTGTGTGTCTGTGTTGCTGTGTGTGTTTCCATGTATGTATGTGTGTCTGTGTATCTGTGCCTGTGTCTGGTGTCTGTGTATGCCTCTGTGTATATCTGGTGTCAGTGTGTGGGTGTCTGTGTGTCTGTGTGTCTCTCTCTAGTGTCTGTGTATGCCTGTGTGTCTTGTGTGTCGTGTGTGTCTCTCTAGTGTCTGTGTATGCCTGTGTGTCTCTCTGTGAATCTGTGTGTGTGTCTCTGTGTGTGTGTGTCTGTCTCTCTCTCTCTCTTTGGAGTCTGTGTGTTTGTCTGTATTCCTGGTATCTGTATGTGTCTCTGTGTGTATCTCTGTGAGTGTTTGTATGTCCCTGTGTGTGTGTCTGTGTGTGTCTCTCTATGGTGTCTCTGTGTGTATCTTTATGTATCTCTGGTGTGTGTTAATGTATGTGTCTCTGTGTGTGTCTCTCTCTGGTGTCCGTGTGTGTCTCTCTCTTTGGTGTCTGTGTGTTTGTATGTATCCCTGGTATCTGTATGTGTCTCTGTGTGTATCTCTGTGAGTGTCTGTGTGTGTCTGTGTGTGTCTCTATGGTGTCTCTGTGTGTGTTTTTATGTATCTCTGGTGTGTGTTAATTTGTGTGTCTGTGTGTGTCTCTCTGGTGTCTGTGTGTGTTTCTATGTATCTCTGATGTGTGTGTGTTAATGTTTGTGTCTGTGTGTATCTCTCTGGTGTCTGTGTGTCTCTCTCTCTTTGGTGTCTGTGTGTTTGTATGTATCCCTGGTATCTATATGTGTCTCTGTGTGTATCTCTGTGAGTGTCTGTGTGTCCCTGTGTGTGTGTCTGCGTGTGTATCTCTCCGGTGTCTGTGTGTTTGTATGTATCCCTGGTATCTGTATGTGTCTCTGTGTGTATCTCTGTGAGTATCTGTGTGACCCTGTGTGTGTCTGTGTGTGTGTCTCTATGGTGTCTCTGTGTGCTGTCTTTATGTATCTCTGGTGTGTGTTAATGTGTGTGTCTGTGTGTGTCTCTCTGGTGTCTGTGTGTGTGTTTCTATGTATCTCTGATGTGTGTGTTAATGTGTGTGTCTGTGTGTCTCTCTGATGTCTGTGTGTGTCTCTATGTGTCTCTGGTATGTATGATAGTGTGTGTGTGTCTGTGTGTCTCTCTGGTGTCTGGATGTGTGTCTCTGTATTTCTGGAGTGTGTGTGTGTCTCTTTGGTGTGTGTCTTTGTGTATCTCTGTATTTATGTGTGTGTGTGTGAGATGCATTTCCAGGTGTCCTCCTGGTGGACGGGGTAGGAGGCCTTCAGGCCCTGGTCCAGCACTGTCCTCCTGCTGCTTCCTGAGAGTGGCCAAGCAGAGGGTATGACCCGACCTCTCCCATCTCCCATGAGACCAGCTGCAGTCTTCTGAGGAGAGGCTGGGCTCTGGGGCTTGAGGGGGCCTGGGGTGGGAAGTGGGGCTGGGGGAGCTCACAGCTGACCTGGGATTGTTTCCCTGGCACCCCCTATGGTTCCCCACACCCTTCCTGGAGAGACCCTGAGCAGGCTGTGTGTGCCCACCCCTGCCCCTGAAAGAGTCTGGGCACTGGGTGAGTCGCTGCTTCTGCTCTGGCCTTCACGGCTGACAGCCAGGGGGCGAAGGTGGGGGTCCACCCAGTCTAAGCCCAGCTCTGGGGACCCCACACATACTGGGGAAGACCCCACAGAGCCATCCAGAACCTGTGCTTCCTGCCCTGGCGGAGGAAGCAGGGGAAGTGCCCCCTTCAGTACTGCTCACAGGAGCCCTGATTCCTCTCAACCCCACACCTGCCTCTCGGGGGGGGAGAAGAGAACTGGGGGAGGGAGCACTCAATCTCCCCACTCCCTCCTTCTGCCCAACCTTCTAGGGCTGCCTGCCCCTGGACAGCTGGCGGCCACTCTCAGGCGTACTGGAATTTCTCCAAGGGTCATGCAGGCGCCTGTCAGACCCCAGGCGCGGAGACAAACTCCAGGTAGTGAGCGCGACTTGGATTTGAGTCGGCTCAGCATGAGGCCCGAGGTTCAGCTAAGAGCTGCTCCCTTCTTCTCTGCCTTCCAGACGGGGAGGAGAGGGGCAGCCAGGAGGGCTGGGTGCTGATGTAAGGGAGAGGCTGGCCTCGAGAGTCCACAGACACAGACTCCCTGTCCTGGCTCTTCCTGCCTCCTGGGAGTCTCCTTTGGAAATGTTTGCCATGGGGTGGGGGAGCTGCATGGCATGTTTGCATGGCATGCTTTGCTGGTGGGACAGCCAGGTTTGGCCATCCAGCATCTCAGGAGGCCCCCTGAGTCCAAGTACCACAGTCCAGCACCACCAGGTATAGTGCAAAAACTCAAAACCAAAGGAATATTGCTGTGATACAGGCCAGAGCTGGTAGGGGAGACACATTCCTGACCGCGGCTGTGAGAGTGGCTGAGAAAGCCCAATGGACCATGACTCAGCGCCCTGCGAGCAACCAGGCATTGCCAGGACTTGTGTCTGCAGGAGCAGGACCCTATTTCTCTGGGCCCCCAGGACCTGGCTCTGAAGCCCCTGGGGTCAGAACTCTTGATGGTTGAGTGAATTTGATTTAAGTGAACGGCTCCTACCTCACTCACATGCCTGCTGGCTGGAGGTGCCATGTTGTATTCTTGCAAATGCTTCTTGCTCAGCAGGGGAAGGGGCTCCTGGAGGACTTAGGGACTGAAGGAGTTGGTTGTGTTCCATTTTGCAAGACAATGAAAGCCCAGAGGGATGCAAGACCTGAGCCCTTCTGTGACTGTCTGGCTGTGGAGGAAGGAAGGAAGGTGCCCCCCACCCGCCCCCACAACCCAGAAGTACCTGGAAAGTGCCTGTCAACCAACTCCAGCTCCATTTGGGAAATCCACATTCAAAATCTGCCACTCCGACTTTTGGCCAAACACCAGCACCCAGCTCACCCCGCTGGAAGTGAGAGCTTGGGGAGTCAAGTCTGGTGGGTGGATGGGTGGGTGGGGGTCCGGCTTCTTGGTTCTGCTGGAGAAATAAATGGGTCCAACTCAAGCCCAGAGGAGAGTGTGTGGGTTTGTCTTGGACAAACTTAGAGCTGAGGGAGAGCAAGTTTAACAAGTCAGTCTTCGGGAGGAAAGGTGTGTGAATGGAGCAAGTCATGGGGCTTCAAACCGCCCAGGGGGCTTCCTCCCTTGAGCAGGGATCTCCCTTTCCCCAGGGGCACAGAAAGCTCAGAAGGGAGGGGGACTGAGGGGCAGAGCCGGGTCCGCCTGTGCTCTGATGTTTGTGAGTGGAAAGAGTCAGCTGGGGAGAGCACAGGCATCGAGCTCAAAGTCCACCCCACGGAATACTTGGACAAGGACCAAGAGAGGCACGTGAGTGGGTAGATAAGACAGCCAGACCTATGCACAGACAGGCGGTGTATGCCGCAGCAGACAAGGAAAGGCTTATATCTGGCACTGGGGTGGGGGCATTGGGCCTTCTGGTTGGCAGGTGTTAACTGAGGTGTCTGCAGGTGAGTTGACCCCAAGCCACAGTGCAGGAAGTAGGTGGCTTGGAGTCCCAGTACCGCTGCTCATGAGTTTGAAGGTGTGGGGGCTGGAGAGACAGTACATCGAATAGGGCACTTGCCTATGGCCAACTCATATTTGATCCCTAGTGTCCTCTGAGCCCTATCAGGAGCTACTCCTGAGCACAGAGCCAGGAGGAAACTCTGAGCATAGCCGGGTCTGGCCTCAAAACCAAACCAAACCAGGAGGCTGGGGGCTTCCTTCTGCAGATCGCTCCCCTTGTCCGAGGAGCCAGAGCTGTACCAGCGAGTCTGGGCTCCTTCTCCAAGGATGCTGCTTCCTGGGCCCAGGGGCGGGGTGGGGAGGGGGGGGTTTCCGTTGGGCAGTCAGTCCCCATGTTCTGTAACAGTGAGGGTCTGCCCATGACAGCAGCTGATGAATGGACACCTGGGATTCCCTTGACCTAGCCCTGAGTTTCCTGGTCCCCTTTTTATTTGGGCTGGGAAACCACCTCAACTACTGCCCACATGCCCATGACAGGGACAGGCTCGACTTCATGATGGGATTCACTACTCCTGAGAGTTCTTGCGGTGAGTCCCTGACCAGAGATGGGCAGAGATGCCAAAGGCCAACAGGAAAGCAAAAGCCAAGTCAGAGGTTCTTGGTACAGCTCATATGGAGATGTGGTCCCCAGCGTGGATGGTGCTCTGCAAGGCAACACAAAGGCTTGGGAAACGCCTCAGTGTCTGCCAATGGGGAGCAGGTCCAGACTGAGTAATACAACCACAGTGGGTCTGGCTTGTTTGCCACACGAGACAGTGCTCAGAGCTGACTCTTTGCTTTGTGCTCAGGCATCACTGCTGGTGGGGCTCAGGGGACCATATGAGATACCAGGTATTGAACCTGAGTTGGCCTTAGGCAAGGTAAGTGCCCTGCTGACTATACTATCTCTCTAGTCCCCCAAGTCCCCGGCAAGCCCCTTACCCGCTGTACTATGGCTCCAACCCTGTGACCTACAGTGAGGTAGCTCCTGGCGGGGAGTGATAGTCCGGCAGGATCATTCTCCAAGAGACCTGGGTCACAGATAGGCACACCCAGTGCACACCCAGAGCTTACTAAGCTCCTCTGGGAAGTCAAGAAGATGTGCAGGGCTGGGGATATGGTGGCCCCAAGCTTCATCCCTGGGACTGTGTCCTCTCTTCAGCACCACTGAGTTAGTCCTGGTCATCCCCAAGTACCACCAGTGTTTGGTCCATACACCAAAAGAGCAAGAATACACACAGGTCATCGCCAGGGACTGCACAAGATACCACGTAGCTAGCTGGGGGGCTGGGGGGGTCTTGTTTTCCATGTTTTATCTTTGGAGCTTTTCTTTCATTCCATCTTCTCATATGTCTCATGTTTGAGCAGATTGCGTAGGGACACGTTCGTGTTACATGTGTGTGAAGTAGAGAGAACACACTTCATTAGACGATGATCTAAGGTTATATTAACAGGAGCATAGGGCCCTGGATGGAGGAGTTGAATGTCCTGCTATTCAGGCTGACCCAGCTGATTCAGGCAGCTTGGTTTGGAGAGGAACACTGACAGGGATCTGTTAGGAGGGACAAGTAGGGGTGAAAATGGGGTGCGGGAAGAAACATTTGGAAGATAGAGAGAGACTGAGGAGCAGAGGGTCACTGGGTCAGGCCTGAGGATTATGGCAACCCTGTCTAGTTCACAGGAAAGCAGTGACATGGAGAAGCAGGAGGGGTCCAATTTGTTATTCGCTCTTGAAAATAGAACTTGGATC
Source organism: Cryptotis parvus (assembly GCA_021461705.1). NCBI lineage: Eukaryota > Metazoa > Chordata > Mammalia > Eulipotyphla > Soricidae > Cryptotis > Cryptotis parvus. Next base: position 8,238 of record JAJIBD010014511.1, on the reverse strand, counting down.
AATGGTCTGAAAGGCACAGGAAGGTGAAGTTTGGACTTGGAGAGACTGTATAATCATTAGAACTGAGTTACATAAGAATAGTGATAGGGAAAACAAAACAAGTTCTCTCCTTTGGCAGTGTGATAGAATAAGAACTTCCTAGTAATACCTACATAATGAGGTGCCCAACCCTGCATACATTCAATAACCACTGAAGATCATCTAGGTTGTATATTGACATTAACAGTCAATTCCTGAACTTTTTGAATTAGTGTTAGGAATCTGCTTTTGTTATTTTTAGTGTTAGGAATCTGCTTTTGTTATTTTTATTATATTATATTATTTAGGGATCTTACCCAGTGGTACTCAGGGCTTATTCTTGGCTCTGTGCTTGGCGGGTGGGGGGTCACTCCTAGGTGCTTGGGGGATGCTGGGAGTAGACTGGGTCAACCACTTGCAAGACAAGTGCCTGACAAGTGCCTTGGTAGACTGTGCTACTTCTCTGTCCCCTTATTTATTACTTTTAGACCTGCCCTTCCATTTTGCTGTGACTGTTGTGATATTGAGGGTCTCACATACAGGTTTGCTGGCGATGCTCACACAGTTGTGTACGTGCAGAGAGACGTCCACACTTTTGTGGTAGTGTTTGCACACCCTTTTGGTTGTGGTGCACTGGAGATCACATTTGGCTACACCTCTGGGCTTTCCAGAGAGCATTATCAGTCAGCCACATATGTACCAGGCATATGTGGGTGGCTCTGGGGTTGAATCCTTGACTTCATGATTTTCAAGGAGGTACTTGCCATCCATGAGTCCCATTTCTCTTGGTCCAGCCCCAGAGGCAGAGAATATGTCTCATGACATTTCTCAGTTCACTGCCTGCTCTCAACAATTCTATCATGCCCTCTACTACTCTTTTCCTCCCTCCCCCACCTTTATCTCTGTATCCCAATCCCATTTTCTTTCTTTATTTTGGTTTTTGCTTGTTTGGCTTTTTGGGTTATACCTGGTGATTCTCCTGGCTCTATACTCAGGAATTACTCCTGGCAGTGCTCAGAAGACCATATGGATGCTGGGGATAAAACAAAGGTCAGCTGCATGCAAGGCAAATGCCCTCTCGGATCTGCTATCACTCCGGGCCCCCCTCCCATTTTACCTGTCCCCAGGCCCTTGATCTCTGAGCTTGATAGACATCTGCAAGTCTGTGCTCAGGGATCACTCCTGGCAGTGATCATCTATGATGTGTGTTGGGGATGGAGCTAAGTGCTTAGACCTTGTCCTACCTATCCAGACAGATCTGCATCTGTTGGAGGACAGGTTTAGCTATTCTGGGAGTTTTGTTTTTTATGCCCACTCCCAGCTTAATCTAGTTAAGTCAAGGTTCATTCTAATGAGACCTCTCTTCTATGTAAACACTGCTAGAGGGTGTGGTAGTTACAGAAGTCACCTTGATTGAATAACTTCTGACTAAAACATCTACTAAGACTTCTATGTTTTCTAGATTGGGCACAGCTCCTCTTTTATACCCACTGCACCCAGCGTGGGACAGTTAGAATTTACCAGGAGACTACCACCCTGGCTACGCTGAGACTATAGGAAGAATATAGGAAGAATCATACTAGTTTGCTCTAAGCAGGTGAGTGTGACCCTTTCAGTACACGAGAACAAGATACTCAGAATCACCCTGGTGCAGATAATAATAAGAAGGACCTTGTAGTTACCATCTAGATTGCATAAAGCTCATGAAATTAAGATGTATTACTTTATATCAGCCCCTCTCTCTCCAGTGTTTTACATAAGAGATAATCTCGGTAGAAAGGATTAGACCTTGGTTAACCTTTTGTTTATACCTGCAATAGGGTGTGGCACCACACTCTGTTTAGAGTTCTTTGTTGATATGACCCTCCCTGGATACTTTGGTGTATATTAGGGAACTGACTTGAGGCCCCTTCGACTTTGGGCCTTTTAGCTTCCGGCTTTTGGCTCCTGTGGCTTTTGGCTCCTCGGCCTTTTGCTTTTGGCTTTTTGCTCTTTGGCCTTTTGCTCCTTCTTCTGGGTAGGACTCAGCTTGGGTGACATCCTCTCTCTCTTTGGTGGGAGACTTAGGCTCTTTTGTATGGTCTAAGTTCGGACCAGAGCTAGAGTTTGTTCATTATATTGGATTGCTGTGGAAGAGCTTTTGTACTATTAAAAGCCTTTTTGGAACTGCACCGACTCTTGAGTTTTCATCTGTTCCCCCGGCGTCCTCAGAGGTAGAAGAGAACTTCTGTCCTGACACTGTCGGGGACCCCAGCGGCTTCCCGACATGCATCCCCTTTGTGCAGTGATTGTGTTATTTCTACATGTGCTACCACTTATATAAATGGGGTGAGACTTCAACTGTCGCCACTTTCTTTTTTTTGGTTTGAGGGCCACACCCCATGATGCTCAGGAGTTACTTCAGGCTCTGCGCTCAAAAATGCTGGGGATTGAACCCTAGCCGGGTGCACCCCAGGCAAACTCCCTGACCACAATACTATTGCTTTGGCCCTTACTGTCCCCACAGATGCCTCCTTCCACTTCTTAGTGCTATTAAGAGAGTTGCATTCTAAGAGGAGCCCGGCTTGTTTAGGAACAACCTGGAAGGGAGAATCTCCTCTCCTTTATTCCCTCCAGATACAGATGCCAGTCGTCTTCAGCTGCACCCGCCTCCCCACATTGTGAACCCACCTTCATAACCCCTGCCCAGGTCATCTACTGGGGTATGCCTATATATATGTATATATATAAATATATATATATATATATATATATATATATATATATATATATCACTGTGACATAGACCATTAGAAAAATGTTCATGATTGGGTTTCAGTCATGTAGTGTTCTAGCACCCCTCCTTCCACCAGTGCATGTTTCTAATACCGAGTGTGTCCTGTTTTCCTTCCCTGACCCCAACCTGCCTCTCAGGAAGGCACCTTTCTTCTCTCTCTCTCTCTCTCTCTCTCTCTCTCTCTCTCTCTCTCTCTCCTCTTTCTTTTTGTGCATTGTGGTTTTCCATATAGACACTGCAGGGTTATTATATACATACCTTTACCTACTTTCAATACTCAGTTCTAGTCTAGAACTACTATTTCCAACTATTATTGGGAACTGGTCCCTTGTCTATCTTACCTACCCTCTGTCCTCCACACGCTTGTGGTAGAATCCAACCACTGACAAGTCCTCCTGGCCCTGGTTTTGCCTGGCCTTGGATATTAGTCTCATACTATTATTTTTTATGGGGCATGCCTTCTTTACCAGCTTAGTTCAGGAGAGGAATGCTTCATTTATCTGCTCCCTTGTAGAACATAAGAACCTTCTGGTCTCACACCCACCCTGCTCTGTGCCCTGGGCCGGGCTGTGGGGGGTGTCCTATCCAGAGGACATCTCTCTCTGGGGTGAGAGCTCATGCCTGTCTTTCTCTCCTGTCAACACTTGCATTTCTTCTTCTGTGACCTGCTTCCTCATTTCTTTCTCTATTAGATTTCCTGTCTTTTTCTTGTTGATTCATTGGCATCCTTTGGCTATTTTTGGTGAGTTTTGAAGTGGCAAATGTCTTGGCTGAGTCCAAGTCACTGTCATCCAAACAGATGCTCTGAAGACCATCCAGGTTTGGGAAGCCCAGGAGTGAGATCATTCCTAATTCTGCCCCCCAAATGCTTTCTTAGAGTCTTGATCTTTATGTAGAGTTTCCTTTGTCAGTTTCTGAGGGCCGACTGAGGGTCATGGTACATGTGGGTTTGGGGGCGTTGTTGACCTGTTGCACCTTGATTATCTTTCCTGGTCATCACATTGTGCCAACAGTCACATGAAAGCTTCATGATTTGGCTGCAACACTTCCAACATTTATCCTGTTGAAGGGGATGCAGAGAGCAGCTGGTTTCTCGGCTGTTCCCTCTAGAATCTGGGCTGGTCTTAGTCACGTCTTTGTGACCAATAGAATTTAACTTTTTTTGTTTTTACTTCTGCGACTCTGTCAGAGAAGCTTTGGGGGGACTATTCATTCTTGGGGAGGCCAATCACCTTGTTAGATGGCCCTTGACCTTGAGGTAGCTGTGCTGGAGAGGCCCCACTTGGGCACTGTGGCCATGACACTAGCTGAGCTTCCAGCAGTAGGCCAGCAACCCCACCAGCCCAGTGAGGGCTCTTTGTCAGAGGCCTGGTCCCAGCTAGTATCTGACAGCAACTGTGAAAGAACCTGCCCAGCTGAGTCCTGCCTGAGTGCCTGATCCACAGATCATCAGAAAATAAAATTGTGGTTGTTGACACCATGGGTCTGGGATAATTAGCTCTGCATCAACAGCAGTTCCAGTAATTACTTGAACATTGCAAGCACAGTTATTTGAATTTTTGTTTTTGTTTTGTTTTGTTTTTTTGTTTTGCTTGGGGTGGGGGGGGCACACCTGGCAGTGCTCAGGGACTATTCTTGGCTCTGGTGGTAGGGGACAGGGGGACCATATTGTGGTGGGAATCAAACCCAGGCCTCCTGCCTGCAGAGTCTCTGTCCCTTTCCTTTGATCCCTCTCCCCATCCTTAGCATAGTTGTTTTAAACCTCTGCTGATAACTAACTCATGAGACTTCTGTGGGTCTGTTTCTATAGTCTGTTATTTCTAATATTTTTTAAATTACGTATGAGACTCCTCTTGTGTGTGGGTATTTGTTGTTATTGTTGTTGTGGGGTCACACCGGTGGTGCTCAGAATTTACTACTGACTTTGCACTCAGGGATCACTCCAGGTGGGCTTGGAGAACCATATGGATGCCAAGAATTGAGCCTAGTGAAAAGCAAGAGTTCCTTGTGGGACACGGCAAAAGCCGTGTTAAGAGGGAAGTTTATAGCTCTGCAAGCATTCATCAGGAAACAAGAAAGGGCCCACATAAATAACCTGACTACACAGCTGAAGACATTAGAAAAAAGACCAACAAAAGGAGCCCAACCCAGGCAGAAAAAAAGGAAATAATAAAACTTAGAGAGGAAATCAATGAGTTGGAAACCAAAAAAAACAATCCAAAAGATTAATGAAACCAAGAGCTGGTTTTTCGAAAAAATAAACAAGATTGACAAACCATTGGCAAGACTTGTAAGTACAGGGAAAGAGAAACCCAAATAAACAGAATCAGAAATAAAAAGGGTGACATCACAACAGAAACCACAGAAATCCAAAAGATCATCAGAGATTACTTTGAGAGCCTGTATGCCGTGAAACATGAGAATCTAGAAGAAATGGATCAATTCCTGAAGTCCTATAACCTCCCACGGCTGAAACAAGAAGACCTCCAATACCTGAATAAACCTATCACCATCGAGGAAATAGAAACAGTAATTAAAAGTCTGCCCAAACACAAAAGCCCAGGTCCAGACGGATTCCCTAGTGAACTCTACCAAACCTTTAAGGAGGACCTACTGCCAGTCCTTTTCAAGCTCTTCCAGGAAATAGAAGAAACAGAAACACTCCCAAACAGCTTCTACGAGGCACATATCACCCTGATACCCAAAGCAGGGAGAGACAACACAAAGAAAGAAAACTACAGACCAATATCCCTGATGAACACGGATGCTAAGATCTTCAACAAAATACTAGCAAACAGAATCCAAAGAATCATCAAGAAGATTATACATCATGACCAAGTAGGATTCATCCCGGGAATGCAAGGATGGTTCAACATTCGCAAGTCAATCAACATAATACATCATATCAATAAAAGAAAAAAATAAAAACCATATGATCCTTTCAATAGACGCAGAAAAAGCATTTGACAAGATCCAGCACCCGTTCATGATTAAAACGGCTCCAGAAAATGGGAATTGAAGGGACTTTCCTCAAGATAGTTACAGCCATCTACCAAAAGCCCACAGCAAGCATCATTCTAAATGGGGAAAAGTTGAAAGCCTTCCCCCTGAGATCAGGGACAAGACAAGGTTGCCCCCTCTCACCTCTTTTTATTCAATATAGTACTGGAAGTACTTGCCATAGCAATCAGAGAAGAAAAGGACATCAAGGGCATCCAGATAGGCAAGGAAGAAGTCAAGCTATCATTATTTGCAGATGACATGATATTATACCTAGAGAACCCTAAACTCTCTACCAAAAAAACTCCTAGAAACAATAGACGCATATAGTAGAGTGGCAGGATACAAAATCAACACCCAAAAGTCAGTGGCTTTCCTATATACAAATAACGAAAGAGAAGAAAGGGATATTAAGGAAACTATTCCATTCACAATTGTGCCACAGAAAATCAAATACCTAGGAATCAACTTACCCAAGTATGTAAAGGACCTGTACAAAGAAAACTACAAGACACTGCTCCAAGAGATAAAGAGGACACAAGGAAATGGAAACACATTCCCTGTTCATGGATGGGGGAGAATCAACATTGTCAAAATGGTAATACTCCCTAGAGCTCTGTACAGATTCAATGCAGTCCCTATGAGGATACCGATGACATTCTTCAAAGAAATTGACCAAATGCTCCTGAAATTTGTATGGAACAATAAACCCCCAAGGATAGCTAAAGCAATCCTCGGGAAAAAGAAGATGGGAGGCATCACCTTTCCCAACTTCAAACTGTACTACAAGGCAGTAGTAATTAAAACAGCATGGTATTGGAATAAAAAACAGACCTGTGGACCTATGGAATAGAATTGAGTATCCTGACACCCAACCTCAAACACATGATCATTTAATCTTTTGATAAAGGTGCAATGAGTCTAAAATGGAGTAAGGAAAGCCTCTTCAACAAGTGGTGTTGGGAAAACTGGGCAGCGACATGTAAAAAATGAATTTGGACCTGTGTCTAACACCATGCACAAAAATCAGATCAAAATGGATTAAAGATCTCAATATCAGACTTGAATCCATAAAGTACATTGAAGAAAATATAGGAAAAACCCTCCATGACATTGAAGCTAAAGGCATCTTCAAAGGTGAAACATCACTAACAAAGCAACTAGAAGAAAAGATAAACATATGGGACTACATGAAACTAAAAAGCTTCTGCACCTCAAAAGAAACAGTGACTAAGATACAAAAAGCAGTCCACAGAATGGGAAAGAATATTCACCCAATACCCATCTGATAAGGGGTTAATATCCAGGATATATCAGGCACTGGTAGAACTTTACAAGAAGAAAACAAAACAACCCCCATCAAAAAATGGGGAGAAGAAATGAACAGAAACTTCAGCAAGGAAGAAATTCAAATGGCCAAAAAACATATGAAAAAATGCTCATCATCACTAATCATCAGAGAGATGCAAATCAAAACAACAATGAGATACCACTTTACACCACAGAGACTGGCACATATTCAAAAGAGCAAGAACAACAAGTGCTGGCGTGGATGTGGGGAAAAGGGGACACTCATCCATTGTTGGTGGGAATGCCGGCTGGTACAGCCTTTCTGGAAAACAATATGGACTTTCCTCCAAAGACTAGAAATTGAACTCCCATTTGACCCAGCCATACCACTCCTGGGAATCTACTCTGGGAAACCAAAAATACGCAGCGCGAAACACCATCCCTACTTTTATGTTCATAGCAGCATTATTCACAATAGCCAGAATCTGGAAGCAACCAGAGTGCCCGAAAATCGATGACTGGATAAAGAAGCTTTGGTACATCTACACAATGGAATACTATGCAGCTGTTAGGAAAAATGAAGTTATAAAATTTGCCTATAAATGGATGGACATGGAGAAGATTATGTTGAGCGAAATTAGCCAGAAGGAGAGAGACAGATACAGAATGACTGCATTTATTTGCATGGCATAAATATATATGTACATATTATGATACCAATATCCAAGGTCAAGTGAAACATATATCAGGAGGTCTTGTCAAAGGTGGAAATTATCACAAACGTGTGGGAGTCAGAGTTTAGGTAAGACAGAAAATGGAACAGGGTGCTAATAATTGTCGAGGGTACTAATGCCAACCTAGAACTGAGCATTAAATAGAGGCAAAAGGATACACATGACAACCTTTTAATGTATGTTCTGTAATCCATAGTCTGGAAGGGAAGGAAAAGAGAAAGAGAGAGAAAGGGAAAGAAATAAAGAACCTGCCATGGAGCAGGGCTGGGGAAGGGGGGAGGGAACCGGGGATGTTGGTGGTGGGAGATGGGCACTGGTGGAGGGACGGGTGCTGGAACACTGTATGACCAAAACCCAAACATGAACTTTTAATTGTATATCTTTTATTTGTATATCTCACGGTGGTATAATAAAATACTT